>JAUTWP010166716.1:0-20585 GCA_033042655.1 Cyathermia naticoides
GGTTATTGGACGTCATTCATATGGTCATTTTGACACACTTTTTAGAAGGAAACCCGCTGCCACCACATAGTCTACTCATTTCGATAAGCAGCAATGGATCTGTTATATGCACTTTTCCATATACTTAACAGTACATACCACGGCCTTTGATGAACCAGTTGTGGACCACTGAATGAAAAATAGCCCTAACTGCAGCTGGGTCCACTGAGAAGGGTCGATCCGAGGACCGACCGCTTCAAAGGCGGGCACGCTATCGACTGAGCTACATCCCGATCCCTATTGTACGTCATTCATAATCATATGGTAATTTTGACACATTTCTTTTAGAAAAACATCCGATGCCGCCACGTAGGCTACTCTTTTGGATAAGCAGCAATGGTCCTTTTATATGCACTTTCCAACAGACAGGACAGCACATGTCACGTCATTTGATGAACCAGTTGTGGAGGATTGTTCGGAACGGAAAATTGCCCATACTGCAGATGGGTACATACAAATAGCAGACTACAAAGAAGGTCTAGACGTACAATTTTATTGGGAGCGAGACTTAGCTTTGTATTGATAAGTCGTCGGATCGATCCATTTCGGTGTATCCATTGGCCTATGTCCTGTTCCATCCAGTAACCATTAATTGGTTCATCAAAAGTCGTGGTATGTGCTGTTCTGTCTGGGAAAGATGGGTGGGTGGATATGTGGTTTATTGATGGTTGGTTGGTTGGTTGGCTGGCTGGCTGGCTGGCTGGCTGGCTGGCTGGCTATACTTACGTTCGTGCTTACATTCAATTATGGTTCAACACGCTCAGCTTTCTGAACCCTCTGTCAAGGACAGATATTAATGTTAGTAGAATAGGGAAAACCCGCTACCGCCACACGTGTGTGGCTACTCTTTCCGATAAGCAGCAAGGGATCTTGTTAAACCAGTTATGGAACAACCTTCCCATTGAGCTATGTGGAGCACTCACTCTAGGTTGGAGCTGATACTGAGATTAAAAAACCCATGTCTCGACTTAGATTCGATCAGTACCTAGCAGTGGCTTGTGTACTTTTATACATCGTTGTCTTATGTTACTGCTAGTACATATATTATTTTAATCACTACACGATGAGAAGTAAAGAATGTGTCTATTAAATCATCATTATCACACTAGAATTGTATGGCTCAAATTATAATAAGCCTAACAAATTATTAGCAAATGGTATAACGCATGGAATCATGAATTTATTATTTAATTTTAAATTATCAGTTACAAAGAAAAATATATGAAAACGTCACAGAATATTAACTGTATTTTTCAAGGTGTTCAGTGCGTGTCATTATAGGATTATAGTGCATACGCATGCACGTCTGTATATGTTGCACAAAGAAGCTTATACAAAACCATCTATAATACGTTATGTGAAGTTACGTGTAATATGCGGAGGTGAATGTTCAGTGAGATAAATACGATTAATGTATGTTTTAGTTGATTGCATAAGCGAGATTGTGAGAATATTGGATATTAATGTGTTTAATACTAGTGTGCCATTGAAGAGGTAATGCACAAGTCGTACATTCTGAAACCTCTACACGGAGTATTGTGGTTATAAAGAAGTCACTGTCGAATGTATAAACTGTGTGTCTGTGCAGTGCTGAACTTCCAGTGTGGTCAATACCAGATGGTTAAATGATATAACGTATAGAACAGTACACGTATATCCCAGCATGCCTACCATACCAAAGCAATACGAGATTTGTGAAAAACGATATCATACTTTGATTTGCAAAGAAGGCAAAAATTATGAATTGTTTTGCCGTAATTTAGAAAAAGATCGAAAACAGAAGTTAAACGAGTTTTTGCAGAAGGAGAATCTTTTTAAAAGAAGACATTCTTCTTTTTTGCCAAGACGACATTCAATGGAAAACAGCATTACTCCTGAGGAAAGACTTGAAGTAATAAAACGAAGGCATTTATCGGAAATTTCGAGATCTTCTGTCATTAATGACAAGATCCAACTGTTTTATAAAAGAATTGGACTTCCCTTGAATTCAACCAGTGTTACACAACCAAACGAGCGCAACTCGGTTTTAATTCCGTTGCTGCACGATCTCGATGAGTACCATGATCTGCAAGATGCAACACCAAGAGAGATCTCTGACAACTGGAACGTCAATGACGACTATGATGACGTCAGCGACTGTGCATCGTCAAAGCAGACGTCTAACAGGGTTGTCAAGAGACCGCAAAGACGTATGTTTACTGTTCGTGCTGAAACGAGAATGTGTCTAGTGAAGGAACCAAAACATCAGCACACCAGAAGATCATCCTTCCCAGCCTTGGCTTTCAGGAAATCTGGTTATCGTCAAAGTTTACTAAAAATTCCAATACAAGTATTGTAGTTTGAAACTTTCACAATTCAGTTTGTTACCAAGTGTACTGTGTAAAACAAATTAACTTTAGTTAACTGAAAACATAATACTGTGGACTCTGTCTAAACCAAATTCACTTGGGACCAAGGAATGGAAGTCCTACTATACCCAGACTTGCATTCCCGTTATATTTTTATGGATTTTTTGGTGTGATTTTTTATAATGTAAGCATAGAAGTCTTGTATTCTTGCCCGTTTTAAATTCCTTTTACTACTATTCCTATGGACTTACATTCCGTTTACACCGGTTTAC
Organism: Cyathermia naticoides; assembly: GCA_033042655.1. NCBI lineage: Eukaryota > Metazoa > Mollusca > Gastropoda > Neomphalida > Neomphalidae > Cyathermia > Cyathermia naticoides. The sequence goes on from JAUTWP010166716.1 coordinate 2,660, forward strand.
ACAGAAATCTGGATTAAACAAATGCTGGTTTAGACAGAGTCCACTGTATTTAGTTTAAAATGAGAAACCGACTTAAAATATCTTTCGACATGGCTTGACACCCATCACAACATGTGTATATGGTCGGCTTATGACGAGTTTTAAATGTGGGCAGTATACACTCTTCTTGAACTAACTTGTACAGAGATACGAATTTGAACATTACATTTTTGTCATTCATAATTATAAATGTTGTTAAGTGCAGACAAAGTGAAGAACAGTAACATGGTAGATTTAATAGTTTCTCTTTCACTCATGGATGTTAAAATGACTGATAAAACAACTGTTGAACTACGATGCATATGTGTTAGTGCAGACCCTTGACCCTGTACAACTGTTGGAGCAGAAGGAATATTAACAATTACATGTATATGAATTTCTGAAGCTATCTATATAATCATTTTGTATAGAGAAATGCGGCGTTCGTTATGGAAAGATTAAAGTTTAAAACAGAGTATGTATGTTCTGTTGTTTATTATATTTCCTCAGAATCGGTTAACGTGATAGTAATATCTTATCAGGCATGAGAATCGTTCTTTAAAATCAGTAATACTAAATAAAAGCATGCGGGTGTTCCTGTTGTTTCCCATCTGATATCAACCAGGATATTTATTATAATGTTGTGTTTATACTGCACACATCCTTTTCTTCTTCTTCTCCTTCTTCTTCGTTGAAATTTGTGAAAAATTGTCTCTTACAGGTATTCCAATCTGAGTGATGAATTGGTCAGTTGTTTGCACGTCCTCCCTGGATCCCCAGATCTTCTGATGTAGGTCTGTTTCATGGTGAATTGGGCAGTTGCTTGCAGGTCCTCTTTGGATCCCCAGAGCTTCTGATGTACGGTATATCTTTTCCATGCGGCCAGAAGTGGCTTCTCTCAGAGTTCTGTAGTGAACATTGTTGTAGGATGTGTTCTGGTGTTTGCAGACTTGTGTCACACTGACAGTCGCTTGTGTGACATATGTTAATCTTGTGGAAATAGAAGTTTAGGCGACAGTGGCCTGTGCGAAGTCTGAAGATTGTAGACTGGGCTCTTCTAAGTGTTTCCCAATGGTTCTTGCTTGTCACTCCATGATATGTTTTCCATTTTACGTTTTGCTTTCGCTTGATCATAGTCTTGATTTCTTGATAAGAGGTGGGGTCTGTTTCTTGAATCATCTTGCTTCCACATTTTGCTAGTGAATCTGCTTTTTCGTTTCCAGCAATGTTGCAGTATGCTGGGATCCACTGAATTGATGTTGTTGTGGTTGTTGATAGCTGTGACAGTAGGAAGTTGATTTTTCTTGATATTGTGTCTTCTGGAGATGGGAGCTTGTGGAGTACTGATCTGCCGTCTGTGAAGATTACTGCATGTGATGGTGGGAAGAGTTCTTGGCTGAGGGTCTCTAATGTGTTTTGGACTGCTGATTATAATGTTGTGTTTATATTGCACACAACCGATAAGCAACAATGTTGAGCTGGACTGTTAGAAAGTCGTATATTTGTGTAAGGGGAAGTACCGGTAACCATGTTATCAGAAGAACTAGAACAAAATTAATTTCCGACAAAAGTGCTCAACTGTATTATTATTATTATTATTATTATTACTTTATTGTGATTATTTTTGTTGTTGTTGTTGTTGTTGTTGTTGTTGTTGTTGTTAGTATTATTGTTGTTGTTGTGGATGTTGTTGTTATTATTATCATTAGTTTTTTTGTGATATTGCGCCATACGTAGGCCCTACATGTATATAATAACTAGAGCTAAATTCCCCCCCTCCAACCCCAACGCCTTTCATTATATTCCTGGACACGCCCCTGTAATACCCGTATTTGGCTAAAATAACAATGTGCGATTTTTCTATTTTTTACATTGTAAATATTTTTGGGAACGTTTGGGTGCCTTAGGCTTGTTATTGGAGCCCCCCTAAATGGAATTTCAGGAAGGGTGTGTGTGTGTGCGTGCGTGCGTGTTTATCTACATGTGTGTGTTACGATACTGTAGCTATGTCACCGGAATCGAGGCTGGTAGCTAATAGGATCAAATCTTAGTCGAAGCAAGGGATTTTTAACATCTTAATCACCTTTAGTCATGCTAGTATTTCTCAAAGCTCAATGGTGTGGTCCACAAATGGTATAACAAAGTCCGTGTTTTATGCTTGCATGACTATGATAATTTGTATATACTGACAGCCATAGAAAACGCAACACTAATTTATTTGACTAATTTTTTGTTTTGTGGAGATGGGGTCTGAAATATTGGGTAGAATGAATGCAACTGGATGGAAGGTCAATATCAAACCGTATTTTGTGCACGTGCTGAAGCATGTTAATTGTTATTGTTCAGGAGCAGCTCTTGAAAATCTCCAGAACGCACAAATAACACTTGAGTTGGTGCTGTGTTTTCTGGACTGGAAAAAGGTTTAACGTGCTTACATCACTAAAAATGTGTTTTCTATAGCTGTCAGTATATAAATAATCTCTTACTGCTTATCCATTGAATCTGACAATTTTTGTGGTGGTCAAGGTCATGTCATGGGGTTTAAAGTCTACGTTCAGAGCCAGGCTGTTATAGAAGACGCCTTTTTGTGGTGGCAGTAGGTTTTCTTTTTATACTAACAGTAATCTTGGTTTTGTGAGCACATGAAGCTCAACTGTGTCTAAGACAGCATGCATGAACACTGTTAGAACATAAACATAAAAAACGCAATGACTCATTTAAAAAAATATTAAAGTATTACTTGACACGTGGCATTGATCAAGTTCTTTGTACAAGGCAGTCAACGGGATATATTTAGGCTCAATCGGGACGACTTGCACACATCAATCGGTTCTGGGGTTTATTTTTTTTAAGAAAAAAAGATTCGCGAAAGATAAGCTTATTCTGTTCAACCGGTGGCCACCTATGAAAAACACAGCCTACATGTATATATGCAAATATTCTTAAATCTGATCTTGGCTATCCATTTTTTGTTTACATATAGGATGATTATGTTTTTAGTTTAATATTTTTAAGCGAACTTTTACTAACTGATATAATCCAACCACCAAAAGAAACGAAGAAATAAATTGTATGGTATATAATTATACAGTACAGTGTAAAATTATAATACATATTTTAGATAGTTTTGCTTTTTCCTTTTTGTGTGAATATCAAATAAATAGACAGTTGCATGTTATTTTAATTACAAGTTATAATAGAAAAACAATTACTAGGTGACAACCAGCATCCGTGGCCCAGTGGTTAATATAAGCTATCGGACTATGGGAATTTTAATCTCAGTAACGACTACAACCTATTGTGAGTGCTCCGCAAAGCTCAATGGGAAAGTGTAACCACTTACACCGACCAGTGGTTCCATAACTGATTTGACAAAGGTCATGGTATGTGCTACCATGTCTGTGGAAAAGTACATATAAAAGATCCCTTGCTGCTTATCGAAACATGTTCCCAAGCTGTCAGTCACAAAATGAATATAATTTTTTTAGGCTGAGCATCCAAATATATAAAGTAAAGTTTGTTTTGTTTAACGACGCCACTATAGTACATTTATTTTTATCTTTTCAGCGGCTATTGTTGGACGTCATTCATATGGTCAGTTTGACACATTTTTTTCAGAGGAAACCAGCTGCCGCCACATAGGCTACTCTTTTTGATAAGCACCAAGGGATCTTTTACATGCACTTTTCCACATACTGAACAACACATACCACGGCTTCTGATGAACCAGTTGTGGAACACTGGTTTGAACGGAAAATAGCCCAAATTGCAGATGGGTCCACTGAGAAGGATCGATCCGACGACCGACCGCTTCAAAGGTGGGCACGCTACTGACTGAGCTACATCCCGCTCCTCCAAATTTATAATCCGCCATATGTGCTAATCTTCTAAATTCAATTAAATCCATAGCTAGCTTATTTGAACCTTAATTGGATGTAGTACAAAAATAACTATAAGTATAAACAACTAACCAACTAGGTGACTCAGTCTATATTGACTTTTCTTATAGTTGGTAAAAAACAAGGATACTAGGCCTATTATCATTATCCAACTAATAATTTATAAAAACATTTAATACAAAACGTACTTCAAAACATTATATAACAGTTGTAACAGAAAACATGTTATGTTTAAATTACGACAATGTTTACAGTTATTCATGTTCAGTCTCTATGTCTGGTTTATTTACGTTGCAGTCTCTATTTATCGGGTTTATTTTCATTCCGGATGTACCTACACGATGCGAATGTTTTCCCAGGCTGTTCCGCTGACTCTTGGTGTCAAAACCACCTCGTCATCATGACGTATATGATCGCGTAACAGCTTGGTAAGGATTTGAATTTTTCCTTACCCTTTTTAGTTTTTGTCAACATCTGCAGCATACTAATTTCCGATGATTTGGGCGTTTCCACAAAACTCATTTTTCTAATCCTCCCATTTTGGTGATGTCGTTGACCCTAAACTGCAATTCTGTTTGAGGATCAAATCCGAATGTTCCGACTTCCGGTGAGTGTAGTATCATCGGAAAAGGCAGATGTATTTATGTGGTGGTCATGAATACGTTCATAATGGGTGGAAGAGAACGTTTGTTATTGTCAGAAGTAGAATGCAGTGTTTCTAAATCTCTCTTTCCGGCAGACGACTCACAATGATTCATTTCAGAATGTCGTCTGCTTCTTAGTCGCCTACCAGAATTCTGCCAAACTACAGGGCTATCTGTATCCGTCCTATTACGTAAACTGAATCTCCTATTTGCGTTTGCTCTCTTGTTCATTCGTTCTTGAAATGTTTTTGTTGTTTGTTGATCATCGAAGTCTTCTGAACGAGTTAATTCATTTTTCTGAATATCAAGTAATGCTACTAATCCATTGTCGTGTTCTATTTTATACGAGTTTTTCACATTTTGAACATCATGTCTTGACGCAAACAACGATTCGGTTATTTGTTTTAGAATTACGTCCATCTTCTTTCTAAAATACACTGCCTGAGTTTCATTGATAACATCCAAACTTTGTCTTCGTTTTGCGTCATTATTATTTTGAATCGCTCCAGGTTGGTGGGTCTTCATTAAATCGGAATACCGTCGCTCGAACACTTGTCGGCTGCGACCCAGTTCTTTCATCTTATGTCGCTGCTCAATATTCAGGATGCTAGTGTAAATCTTCCGATCTTGCTTTATTGGATCCTTTATGCACAGCAGACGTTTCTCATACGGACACAGACCTAACCGGTACATGATGGTAAAATGACTGAGTTTTAAGTATGAGTTATACACACGTTGATAAATACATTCATTACGGAACGTGTTGGAAACCAACTGTTAGATGGTCATCTACAATAAAGTGCTGGTCGAGGCAGGACGTTGACCGTTTATATGTGTATGGTGAGATTATGTGATTGTGTTTAATTATTTAACGTATTTATTGTCCAACAGTTAAACGAACTAAGAAATCAAAATCCAGATAATTCTTAAACGTGTAACATTATTAAGATTATAGGTATTATATGTAACAGTCGATCAAATTGTAGCTTGATTATAGTCAGTAAGTCAATGACACGACAAAGGCACAGGTATATATGCGCCTATTAATAAATAAAAGAATTATGATGGTAATAGGTTAAAAAGGTAAACGGTTTTGAAAATGAAATAAAATTATATTCACCATAAGAAATGCTATAAATTAAAATAGTTGATCCATTGTGTATAATGAACCTATATTTAAAAGGCAGATATGTGTATTTGTTTTCATCCTGTAAATGTTTAGTATCAAAGCAATTATATGTGTATACTACTGTATATAAAAAGAGTATTAAAACCTTAACTTATGTTTTAAGTTCCTTTTTGAAATGAGCACCAGGACTACTTTGATCGTGGATAATTAAACCGTCGTGTTAGCTAACCGTCTCATAGTTAACTGGAACATAAAAAAATTAAATTAAAAAAAAACCTGCAGGTATAGACTAAATACAAAATATTCTTTTTTATTTTATTGACATAAAAGGCAACAAAATATCAGTAAACCTTTTATATTTTATTTTTAATTGCTGAAAATCGTGGCACGTCCACTATTATTGAATTAGATTTTAAAGTTATGTTTCCAAATTTCATATAATAAAAGGATCGTAGTGCTGCAGCAGATCCGTTGTTACTGGGTGTGTGCATTCGTGTTATTATTAATTAATATAATGTTATTATTTACTAAAAATATGTTTGTATTCTAGCGTTGGATTTCATAACGACAGATTTGATCGATGGATAATTCCTCTCGGTACAGGGATTAACTTTCCGGAAGAGTTATTTCCCTTGCTGACTAAACTTATTAATAGAACACAATATATACTGAACACCAAAAGAAACGATACCAAGACTCTGAGACTACTGAAGAAAAACCAAAACAGCAACATTCAACATCACATGTTCAAAAGATGTTTTATTTTTTATTATTAGAATGAAGTTTTGGCATGTAGTGAACAAAATTTCATTCTCATATCTTTTTAACATGCAACATATTTTGGTTTTTCTTCAGTAGTCTCTCAGAGTCTTGGTATCGTTTCTTTTGGTATTCAGTATAATAACAAACCATTATGTTACAGAAAAACCAGCAATCTGACATGTAACCTTTAGATGATTAACCGTGACTCATCTTTAAATACAAGTGATGCAATTTATAATTACACTCTTGAACCAGTATGAATCACACAGCGAGTTTCCTACCTATCTTTGTTTCAATTTTGATTCACATATAAAAGCTACACTGACTCCTCCCCTCAATCGTTAGCGTATCCGCCTTTCAAGTGGTCGGCCATCGGATTGATCCTTCTCAGTGGACCCCTCTGTAGTTTGGGATATGTTCCGTTCTAACCAGTGGTCCTCCACAACTGGTTCATTAAAGGTCGTGGTATGCATACTGTCATATATGTGAGAAAGTGCTGCTTCCCAAAAAGAATAGCCTATGTGGAGGCAGTGGCGGATCCAGAAATTCCATTTAGGGGCACCCAATAACGAGCCTAATTGTCACGAACGTTCCCAAAAATATTTTCAATGTAAACAAAATTGAAAAATAACAAAAGTTAGGGGGGACTGACCCCCTCCCCTCCCTAGATCCGACACTGTATATAAACACTAATTTTGTTTTAACGCTGATAATTATTCCTCCAACAAACAATAAAAATATTACATTTCAGCACTATTATAAGAACGAGGGGGCGTAAATATTTTCTAAGTAATTTATTAAATATAATTACTTAGATGTTTTTATGTTCGCTGAAGTTAAGAATGTTGATATCCTGTTAGCTGATGTATTTATTATTTATATGCTGGAAATTTTTTATATATTTAAAAGTGTCTAACAAATGTCATGGTGATTGAAGGTGTGTGATAAATAGACCCGTTAGATACGTTTTAAATAATTTATGACATGCAGGTTGTCAAACGTCCACTCGTACAGTATTATCTATATATCGATACATCATCAGTTGTACTTATTTATAACTAAGTGATTGAAAAACCTGATAACGCCGTACAGCCATAGAGAGCTAGACTATAATTGGCTGGTTTATTGTAAGAATATCTTTGAGATTTATTGGATAATTATATCTTCAGAATGAATAACAGGGGAAGACAACTCGTACTAAAGAATTAGTTTCTGGAGTATTGTCTTGTGTGTATTATCACTGTATATTGGTTCAATACGTTTGTACAAACGGATCAATCAAGCACGCTACGCTGGTTGAGGCTTGTGTAATGCAATCTGTTGAACCAGACATGCCACGGTTAAGATGGGACCGCGGGGGAGATTTCACGTCGGTATAGATTAGCTAGAATGCATGTAGTTACTGTTTCCACTTTACACAGATCACTCTGTGACATATGTATGGACTGCACGTACTTACGTTCATACGGGTGGATTATCAAATTGCTCAGTGCCGTGAACCAAAACGATTTTAGCGTTTGAAACAAATCCCATTTGATTCACTGCGCAGAATTTGGATTAACAAGTGCAGGTGCGAGCTTTTTGGCAAGCCGTGTAAAAAAAAACACTTTTGAAATATGGCGGTGGACAGGTTAACGTGTGACCACTGCTGGTAAATGGAATCAGAAATGAAAACAACGTTCAGTTTGCTGACTGTATTTCGTCAAGGCTCAATGAATAACGCAATGGATGACAATGTTTACATTGCTGAGCTGCCCAGGTGCAAGCCTCCCTCTGATACGAGCAATCGTCCGATGTGCAAGCCTCCACCCTTCTCGTCTGGTCTATCAAAGGATTTCAAAGCTCGCTTACAACCAACATGGAGAGAACGGAAGGTCCCTGCCGCCTTGCCTCCAGTTCCTAAGTCCACCTTGGTGTCGATAGAAACCAGTATGGGACATTATTCAAAACCAAGAACATTTTCAGGAACTAATGTCAGGGATCCAAAAATATTTTCCAATCAGAAAAAGGGTTGTCATTCTGCCGGTACCCTAGATACCAGAGACTTGCGTTTTCCGGAAATGACAGCAGCAAAACCAAAGGAAGCTTCAAAAGTTATAGTAACAGAAGTTGTAGCAGAGACAAAAGAAAATAGTATGCAACCATTGTTTAACAGAAGATCTGTGTTAGAATATGATGCCAACAATCTTTCTTGTTCTACTAGAACTAACGGGCGGTTAAAAGATTCGCCGAGACCTCAAATGAACACTCCAAACGAGTTTACCTCTCTTTCCTTCAACCTGAACCAACCCTCTGTGAACTCAAATGGTAGGAGGGTAGCCTTTGGCTCTTCGTACATCTGTTCTCCGTATTCGTTGAAGAGTAACCCTACAAACTGCGTCAACCAGCAGAGACCAACACGTTCAATTCTACGAAGTCGGGGAGAAAGTCAGTTTTTCACGAAACCTCCTATTAATCCAAAAGACTTGATAGAAAGGTTTCCGGAGAAGAATTTATATTTGAAGAAAAAAGAAGAAGCTCAGATGGATTATTTAACGCTGCACATGCTAGCTCGCCGAACACGAGGACCACTGAGATTCAAATACATGCGAATGTTAGAGTCTCGACAGAAACAAGCGTGATGAGGTGTGGCGTATTAGTCTACTTATTTGCAGTCTACTTGCACGTGCTATGTGTGCCATCTTCGCGTTATATGTGTACATGTATTTACTATTGTGTACGACAAAAGCTCCTGTGAAATTTAGAGTTTGAAATGCACAGACAATAAGGCTGGTATTCTCTCTTGGACGTGGTTCTTGAAGAGAGGTGAATGTCAACAAGGTATTCTCAAGACCTCGGCAAGAGGAGAGACAATACAACTATGAAAGAATCCATAGAACGGAAAGAGGAGAGACAATACAACTATGAAAGAATCCATAGAATTTTAATTAGTTTGAAAGGAAAGAAAAATAAGAAGTAGATCTTGCTTTCAAAGTGTTCTTGTATGAAAACATGTTGCAGATAAATGCACGAAACTGAATCTATAGAGATGGTGGTTTCTACCTTGGAAATGCTAACTGGATTTACTCTGATAGGCTATAGTATAATCAAATATTCCAAAAATAATGACGAAAATGTAAGTGACTGGGCACCATGAATGTCCATACATAAACACTATTAAATAACCAAAATATTTATTGATTTGGTATTGCCTGTATAAGAGTTGAACTCAAGACAGTTTATGGTAAGCATTTAGAATCTATTATGCGATAAACTAGTCTACAAACTAGTCTTCTGGGGCTTTCTCATATTAGACGTGTATAGAGGTGCGTGTAGGTTTTGTGTGGAAACTTAAATGGACACGTTTCTAATCAGAAAAAGGTTTGTTTGAACACTTATGACATAAGCACGTAAAACAATTGCCAGTCCAATCAGAAAAAAATTAAGTGACTTTGATACTGGTTAGTATCTAGTTAGTTACCGAATAGTTTAAGCTACCAGTGCTTGCTCAGGAGAACATAATATTTTGTAAATATTATAATAGGCGGTTATATTTTAAACAGACAAATATAAGTGTTTTGGAAGTATCACTATTGTAATTCACAGGTTCCCCTTGTGGGAAGAAAATGCACTCACCAGCTTAATCCTGGCATCGTTAATGTTTTGATATTTTGAACACTATAATAATTTTGTCGATGCAAAAAAGGCCGTTCTGGTGTTGAGAGGAAGGATGAAGAGGCTAATAGGAGAAATATGTTTACATAGAAGTAACGTATTTTTAAAACCTTTATTTATTTATATATTTATTCTGTTGTGAATGTATGTGCGTGTTTCAGTGCTGGAGTTTGCATGTATGTATATGTGGGTGTATGTGGTGGGTGGGTGTGGGTGTATGTACACGTATGTGGAGTGTGTATGTCTGTATGCGTGTATGTGTATGTATGCCCGTGTGTGTTTGTATGCGTGTTAGAGAGTATGTCTATGCCTGTATGGCTGTGTGGGTGTGCATGTGTATGAGGGAGTGTGTGTATGTGCCTGTAAAAAAGGGAGTGCGGGTATATGTATGTGTGTATGACCTTATTTAAAAGTTTATCAGTGTTTTTTATCAGTATTACCTCGCCTAATGTTCAATACTTCCATTTTCGGATGACCTATCACGATCAAGAGACACGTGACTGCTTTATTTATATAGTGGTCCATTGAGTTATTTCACGGCTGTTAACAATAACAACTTATCTGTTCCGGTTTAATGTTTCGCTTCGTTAGTCTTATTAAACTGGATATTCACAGTGTATAGCCTACGTCGTCTTCATTCTCACATCGTGTTTTGAAACATTGGCGAGTTAAACGTACCATTTGTTGTTCGTAAATATATAGAAAATCAAAGGTTTTGGTATGTGGTGCGTTGTCTTTGGGAAAGTGAATACAAATTATCATTTGCTGCTGATCGAAAAGAGTGGGTATTGTTTATTACGGTATATACTAGCAGTGGTGGATCCAGAAGTTGCATTTAGAGAGCCCCCAATGACGAGCTTGAGTGCCACAAAATGTACCGAAAATATTTTCAATGTAAAAAATTGAAAAATAGCAAACTGCCTGGGACTCCGCCCCCCCCTTAGATCCACCACTGACTAGTAGTTGAAACGATAGGTGTAAAATATTCCTTTCCTTTCATTATATCAATATATTACAATGTTTATTGTTCTATAGCAATTCTGGGTAGGGCATCAGGAAGACCTAGAATGTAGCTAGAATGTACCGTGTGCATAGATTTAATTTAATCCAATTCAAATAATATATTTACAAAATGGCAATACATACCATTTTGTAACTGACGAAAATGAATAAATATGATATGATTTTCAAGTTGTCTGTCATGATGTTCAAATCTAGTACGGATTCATGGGTGCACGTGACACCACATCTCCACGTGACACTATATCTCAACCACACAATGATTTGCATGGTATATGTATATTTTTGGTGTATGAATACGAAAAACAATTAAAATTATAAATGTCGTTTTGTAGTTTCACAAACACAAACAAGAAACTAATCATACGAACAATCATATCAGTTTATTTAATAATGACATGTGTGGTGAATAAAAATAGAAAAGAAGCTATTTGGAGTAACAAAGTACATGGAAAACGCAATATGCGTGTATATCAATAAACGAATAATTATATCTTGATATTAATTGAAAGTAAAGTATGTACAATAATAAGTAATTAAGAGTGTTGGTGCAGAGATGGAGTACTGATGGAGTACTTGGATAATGTGTGTAGTCTGATATTAATTGGTCATGAACAATGTACAGTGGCGGATCCAGAAATTCCATTAGGGGGTCTAATGACGAGTCTAAGTGCCACAAATGTTCCCAAAAATATTTCCAATGTAAAAAATATAAAAATAGCAAAACTTAGTTCCAAGTTAACACACGTTACAAGTTTTTCTCTTTGAAAAGACATTTCCCATATCAACTTGTTTGGAAAGGACGCATGTATGGTGGAAAGGCCAGTATTTTCTAATATTCTTATTTTGTGTGTATAATTTAACTAGATAACGATTAACTCACAGAAAGACTCAAGTGCATAGGTTTCTCGAACAGTCTTTGGACAAAGGTTTTCTTGCACCCAAAAATAATAAATGTAATTTATCGCACTTTGCGGGCCGTGTAATGTATGTATACTTTTTATTCTTCCCTTCAAATGGTAAAGTTAAACAAACTTTACTTTCACTGAACAATGGAGTGGAGTGAGAAGAATTGGAGGATGTAATATCAATAACTAATGATCCTTTAAAAAGAGATAAACTACGTTATATGTTATATGATTGGGAAAAAAACAAGTAGACCATTACCCGATACAATAATTTACTTCTGGCTTTATTGTTTGTTAAAGTGATACATTAATGATAACATAGGTGTCATCACACACACACAAACACACACACATACACACACATACAAACACAAACATACACACACATACACACACCCTATCACACATAAACACACAAAAACATCGTCATACACACACACACATACACACAACTGTCACATACACACACTGTCACATACACACAAAATACATGCACACACAAGCGCACGCACACACGCACACACACACACACAAACACATACACACACACATTAAACACTAATTGGTTTTTCATTTTTAATTAGATGCTACCTTACTTTTGTCCCACACACTGAACCCTTTTTCAACATTAAATGTTTTAAATGCTCGATCCCTTCCAACTACCTGGATTCACCCCTGAATTTGATACATATCAGCGATAGAGCAACTGACCGAGGGATACTGAGCGGTTGGTTCGATCCTTCTCAGTGGATCTATTGGATTAATTCTCGTTTTGAACAGTCAGGGAGTAAATTACGACTGGTATATAGAAAAGCTATATCCTGTGGGAAAGTCCATAAAAGACCCGCAGTGGTAATTAATGAGTAACTTGTGTGGTAACAGCGGGTTTATTGATATTATGGTGATCATCTATCGTAAATAACGCGTCGGATTCCCCCCAATTAAAACAAAGTGCTAGTGTGTAGTTACACAAACAATTCTTCCTTTGTTTGGGTAGAGGGTATATTATAAGCATGTGGTTTATATTAGCGGGGTGATTCAGAACGTTTTTCTGAAATCCAAACCTACAAAACGGTTAGATCAAAATCAGCATCTACTAGTATATCTATTAATACAATATATCCGGTATTAGTGTAGACAAGGTATACTGGCTTGCCAATTGTACTGACAAAATGAACCATGACACTCAACAAAACGTGTTATCTGACAAGTCAATGTTACCAGATCCAACTTCAATTAATAATTCACAGAAGAGACATCTTATTTTCACAACACAACACTCAACTGATCCGCTAATCGGTCAAATCTTGTCATTAATTAATGTCTATATCAGACACAATGACTTCAAAATTAGATCTGTCTCTGTAAAGGTATTTTACATTTCTATATTCTTTTTTTCAATTGCATTTGCTATAACAGCCTAGCTCTGAATGTAGACGTTAAACAATTTTGACTTGACTAATTGAATGTTTATTGTCGCTAACCTTGAAAACTTGAAATTAAATAACTAAAATATTTAATATAAAACTACCATTACAGAATAACACATCATTTTTTCTTTCTTTAATTTTTAAATGGCCAAAGACTCAGATAGAGAACTGGAGAGCGTTGCAAGTCCTCCAGCCTCGAGGGTTGTAACTCATGGAAATCATAACCCTTAATCATCATGTGTCTGAGGCCCGTAGGCCACAGGTAAGAATCATCCTACCTAATGACAATTTAACTATCAGCGTTCTCAGGCTTTACGACTTCTGCTGTGTATAGACAAATGGGTTAGGTAGTTTACATATTTCAAACAAATTTTGCGATATTTAATTAAACATATAAGATATTTTATAATGGTTTGGTTCTGTATATGTCTTATATTAAATTGAATATAATCGTTTGTTATTCATTATTATATATTTATATTTACATTTATTAAATCAAAATTAATATTCACTATTATGTGTGTATGAGTTACCATACATGATACGTGTACAGTATATAACCAACTTTTTGGTGACTTGTATTTTATATAGGACAATTATCACATAATTATGAAGTATACAATTTTTTTATTTAACTGCGTTAAGATTACTTTGTTTTCAATAAAAAAAATATTATCCAATTAAAAATAAAGTTTAAAATTGGATTTGATGCATATTTTGATAATTAAATTATATTAATACCTGAATGAATAAGAAATGTTGATGAAAAATTCTAAATTACAAATGAGATTAGGGTGAGAAGCACATGGGCGGACTTAAATGTTACACAGACAGGGGAGTGTGCAAATGATACATAGCATCCATTATACTAACAACACATGCTGGTCGACTAGGAGATGAATGGCTTATACTCCTGGGTCTGCCCCTGAGGCAAAACACCTCATCCTGTTCCTGTTATCTTATCCCTAGTACTACCAATAAGCCTATTAGTTTAAATGAATTTCTCATTTACATCTTAAAAACACATTATGTTACCATAAAGATAAACCACTGACCTTTATTTTTGGGAGCGTTAACTGTATCTTTTCCATACGCGCTGTACAGATACAAATGTTAATAGATGTGAACAGCCTCTTAATATTATTGAAAACTGTTCTCTATATAAAACATAATCCAAGTGGCATTTCAACAATGCTGTGAAGGAATGCACTGGTAAATAAATATTTTAATACTGATGACATCGTGTATAATTTACGAAATGTAAGCAAATACTGTTTCACTGTTGGTCCAGTAGTCTTGAGCATAGGCCCAAGTTGTCAATACCATGATCGTCTTGACGAAATTGATGAAACTAAGTACATGCTTACGGTCGAAATAAGGAATTACGTCAGACATCATTTTAGCCTGTGATGCATCGTGAAATAACCTATTAAATTAGAAAATGTGTTTTATATTTTAAGAAATTTAAATGCTGACAACGCATCCAGAAAATAAACAATCTACCTCACTGTTAAAGTGTTATACCATTCACAGTATTAAAATAAAATGTTGTATTTCAGGTTTGTGTTATGGCAATTCTAGAAATTAAACCATCGATACCGGCCTTCTCAAATCAACATGTCCTTGCCTACCAGAATTCCCCTTCAATACATACAGCGACTTTGTAGCCCTGTGACTGTGAGCAGACGAACATTTGATGAACTCAATCTGGGCTTTCTCTGTGAATGTTTGCTGTGCAACACGATGCTTGTCTTTGCCATTGCTAATACTTCTGTAGACTTTCCGTGGAGGACTTGTGTTACTACTGCTTGCTACACGCTTTTCAACATGGTTATTTCCGTCAGTGCGCTTCTCCACTTTGTCATTTCCTGCAACACGCTTTTCAACATCTGTCTTTCCTACAGAAAGTTTTTCAACATCTTTATTTCCTACTATAGGTTTCTCAACATCTCTATTTCCTACAGAAGGTTTCTCTACATCTGTCTTTCCTACAGTAGGTTTCTCAACAACTGTCTTTCCTACAGAAGGTTTTTCAACATCTGTCTTTCCTACAGAAGGTTTTTCAACATCTTTCTTTGCTACAGTAGGTTTTTCAACATCTTTATTTCCTACTGTAGGTTTTTCAACATCTTTCTTTCCTACAGTAGGTTTTTCAACATCTTTATTT
The DNA here is from genome assembly GCA_033042655.1 of Cyathermia naticoides. Lineage (NCBI taxonomy): Eukaryota > Metazoa > Mollusca > Gastropoda > Neomphalida > Neomphalidae > Cyathermia > Cyathermia naticoides. The sequence continues at coordinate 18,291 of JAUTWP010166716.1, forward strand.
CCTACACTAGGTTTCTCAACATCTTTATTTCCTACACTAGGTTTCTCAACATCTTTATTTCCTACACTAGGTTTCTTAACATCTGTCTTTCCTACACTAGGTTTCTCAACATCTTTATCTCTCGCGTTGTGTGTTTCGACATTGTTGTTTGCTGCAGGTAACATGGACATATCTGGAGGAATGATAACTTCGGGTTGGATGCTTTTTCTCCCTTGTTCTACGACAACGGTAATAAGACAACTTGATTGTGGTGAAGTTTGGCAGACATTATTTTCGTGGCATGTTACTTTGTGTATATTCTCTTTATTTTCAGATACCGCTGTAATGCTCTTCTTACTTTCATTTGAAATCTCTTGAGAATTTCTCTTCACCTCACAGTCAGCATTGTCAATTGAAAGAGAAGCATGAGATTCCGAAGTAGTCCTCTTATTAACTAGCTTGGAAGCGGAACTCAGATTTGAATCATGGTTGGTACTAACCCGACATGTTGGTTTTGATTCTGATAAATTATTATCAGTAATTATAACTTTAATAGGATCTGCTGGGTTGCCGTGTTTACGTACAGGGACCTCGGAGCTAAGAATTTTATCTTCATGATTACTCATTGGCACTGAATTTGTTTTGTGACACATTCGATTTCCAGTGTCACCCGTTGTCACTTCAGTGCCACGTTTTGGAACACTAGTAGTACGGATTGGGACTGCACTACCCCCAACATCATGTGCTGTATTTTCAGCACCACGCAATGGGACTACACTACCAGCTACCTGACCTCCATCATCATGTACTGTATTTCCAGCATCACGCAATGGGACTGCACTACCAGCTACCTGACCTCCAACTTTAAGTGCAGTATTTCCAGCACCACGCAATGGAAATTTGGTAGCATGTACTTTGTTTCGGGGATCGCGCATTTGGACTTCAGTTTGAGAATTTGTGTTTCTTGAGCCACCCGCTGTATCTATGTAGTTAGTCAGAGGATCTTTGATATGAATGTTATCAGTCTCCTGGTGATCTGTATTCTCATTGCTATGTTGCCATACGTTGAGCCGAGCAGCTATTGCATATATGGCCTGCATCATCACGAATTGTTGCCAGTTCACCTGACTGAAAATTAAAACAAAGAACCAAACAAAGAATAAAATCATCTATTCGTTAATAATTAAACCGGACATGCTGATCATTAACGTGACCGCTAATAACAGGTCAGTGTTGGAAACGGTCTTTGTGTCCGTCTACCTTTTACAAACATTGTCATCTTTCTTTGATAAATAAACACATTTTTATTAGTATGATTAAACGATATGGAAGTTATATAATGTTGTTTTGCATAGTTCAAGCAATATGATTGTACAATAACAGATTCAAAGTATTCACATCAGGATCAGGAACTTGTGTTTTAAACCAAATTGTATGTGTCGTATTTTTTCCAGTGTTTTCTTTCAATATCTCTGAAATTCTTAGATAATGCTGTTACCCTGATCAAAATACTTAATGGGCATTATTTTATAAATAGCACGTGACCAGTAAGTTAGGTGCGAGTAGTCTTTCCCGAGGCGATGTGACACAGACGTCTATAGAGGAGTCCGACGGCATGAAGTTTATATTAATCAATACAGATTCTTTAAAAGAAAACAAACAAATATGCATACCTTTCTGAACCAAGTGCAGATAATGTCGGACCGCTGCCACAGTCTTGAACACAATAAAACGCTTCACTGTAATCAAATAAAAACAAAATACAATATTCGACCATACACATGTATATGCCCTTTTATTTCTATGCGCATGTATATAATAATTATATTAATATGCGTAAGACAAGCTTTTTATGATTAAATATTACTAGTACACATGTATTATTCCCCTGTTATGACATTAAATAATATACATCTTTACGCTTTTAAGGCCAGGAGCATTAGTATATAACCCGGAAAAAATTAGTATGAATTTGTTTTGTTCAGATATAAGATTCTGTATGCAATGTTTCCGTAGATTTGATTGCACGCTTTAATCTCTAATCACATACATCCGTTTTTACAACTAATCAAACTGAAAACTGAATGAGTAATATACTTAACAGTCTCGTCGATTCACTTCCTAACATTCAAGCAGACATTTTACACAGATAAGGATAACTATGTTTCAAGACATTCATCAAGGCTCTAATTTTCAAGATGGCGGTCATGATTAAAAAAATACTTTCTTGGTACATCTTGATTCACTTCCTAACATTCAAGCAGACATTTTACACAGATAAGGATAACTATGTTTCAAGACATTCATCAAGGCTCT
>JAUTWP010166717.1:0-10626 GCA_033042655.1 Cyathermia naticoides
TTCATTGTTTCTTAACAAAAGATTCAAATATTTTTACAGAAGACTGACAACCATGAAAGAACTCCTTGCATCCAATTCGGTGTATAAATACAGAAAACGGAAACGGCCGAAGCAATCGAGTTTTGACATTACGGAAACCGAAAAGGTCTGAAGCGACTGATTTAAAAAAAAAATCAATTACACAACTTCTCTCACGATGGAAATCCGTCTCACGACGGACAGTTAACAGCCATGGATATTGTTTAGTCTCAAGATGGAATGTTCACAAAATACATGTATGTTCCTAAAACCATGAATTTAATTTTTTCTCACATATTTTGTATTTATCCATGGTCAATTGGAATGCAAAATGACATACTGTAATTGTTGTAATATATTTCCACACCCCTCACCAATGCAATATGTGTGATGATAATAACTTGAAGTACAGTGGACTGTCTCTAAACCAGATTCACTTGGAACCAATGAAATACCGGTATACAGGTTTAAACAGATTTTATCCAGTTTCAGTAGATGGATGGGACTTTGAAATCATGCTGGTTTACACAGAAATCAGAATTAGATAAATACTGGATTAGACAGTCCACTGTATATTAAAAATAAACTACAAAGAAATATTAAAATATTAATACCTCTAATAATGAATTCTAACTACAACACTAATTAAACAAAAAAATAGAAGAAATAATTTCAATAATAGATGCTAATTTCTAATAAAAAAAATTAATTATATAAAACAAATATTTAACAATTGTTTAGGGGGTTGCCTGTGTTCCTAGGTTTCATTTTTCTTTACATGGGTCCCAAACTAAAATCCAAACCTAGAATTGCATGAAATACGTTAAACAAAAAAAGATGTTAGCCTTTTATATTTATCTTTATTTAATGTAGAATAAATTAATTCTTTATGCTATTTAAAGAACCTTCTTCCTCCTATTTATATATAATATAAATATAATAACATGGATGATGATTTCCATGTACAAATGTATTTCTATTTAGTAGGTTCATGTGATTGTTTTTATTGTATCCAATAAACCCTTGCAACATATACATTTTGTATTTACTTGTACACACTTGATCCGTGGAACTAACTACAGTGAAACCCCTATAAACTGGATCCCCTCTAAACCAGAATCCCCTTACTGGACAAACAATTGTTTCCAATGTGTCCATTTAGTGTAAATTTAAACCCTGAAAACCAGACACCTCTGAAACGAGACATTTTACTTGATCCCATGGATGTCTGGTATAGACAGCTATAGTCCACGGTACTAGTACTAAAGTATGATGCAGATCTATCCATAAATTCAAAAATTCAATTAGCCTGTTTGCGAACAAGCATAATCAGCAATGTCAAAGTTTAATTTCAGACATTTATATAAGCACAGGCTAAGGGCAAAAGAAATAGGGAAGCGTATATTTTATAAATAAGCAATCTGCGTTTTTCCCGAATGTTTCCCTTTTTGTCAAGTATGTCATAACTAATCAACATTTCACCATAAAAACAATAGTTAGATTACCTGAATGACAATTATGTTGGCAACAAAAGAGGCAAACTCCATTGGCATCGTTAAATAAAACAAACATTTTAGAGGCAATCTAACTACTAGAATCTCCTGGGTCGAAATCATCCAAAAAGTCAAAATCCTTTTCTATTTCTGCTTCAGCGCCAACATGTTCATCCTCTTCTTCGATGGTATCCTGCTCATCCTCATCCAGGAGGTCAAGTGATTCTCCTCTCTCCGTCTTTGTGTACGTGATGCGAGAGCGCGAACCCGCCAGGTGGCTGGTTGTAGAGCTAGGCGAGGAGAGATCTCCCATGTGGGTCACTCGATGCAGTGTGGAGTGCATCATCGATGTCAATGTCTGACTCACAAGATTACGCGTTAGATTTGATAGTAAATTAGAATGAGCAGGACCATCTCGCTGTATTTCTGACATATCTGGAAACGTTAGATCCTTGGATAGTGTATCATCATCATCAGAGTCTGAATCGGAATAGTCTTGTGTAGGAATATAGTTCCTGGATACTGAATTGTTATCTGAGATATCAAGGTCATCATCAGTCTGGTCAAGGTCATCATATGATGGCATTCTGTCAATGGGCAGGTTGAAGTCGTTGGTTTCCTCTGAAAAATGATAAAGTGAAAACAGGATATATCAACATTGTTAAGTCACTGACATTTTAACTACTATAAGGGTGTACAGTACGACCAAAAGCACATTGAATTTGCCAAAATGGATATTTTAATGCAATTTTAAAATTGTCTTTTCCTCTGAAAAATAATAATGTGAAAACAGGATACATCAAAACTGTTGTCACTAACAACCTTCCATGTTTTAACTACTATAAGTGTTTACAGGATGACCAAAAGCTCATCGGATGTGCCAAAATTAATATTTTAATGCAATTTTAGTCAGCTGTTTCTTCAGAAAAACAATAATGTGGGAACAAGATAAATCGACATTGGTACAAGTCAATGCCATTGATGTTCTGAATTATAAAACTTCATTATTTTATGTAACATATTTTAATTATTATAAAGCTGTTCACGATAACCAGAAGCACACTGGGTGTGCCAACATATATATTCTAATCTTTTAATGGGGGAGAAATCTGTAATTGCCTAACATATATTGCAATATTTTCTAACTAGAATCAATGACATCAATAGAGTGATTTGTATGACTCATTATGAAATATAGTGTATATTATCTGCTATTTGTCTTTATAAAATCTATGAAAAAACTAAAATAGTGCATCTGTTTGATCATCAAAGGCTGTGGTATGTGTTGTCCTGTCTGTGGGAAAGTACATATAAAAGATCCCTTGCTGCTTATCAAACAGAGTAGCCTATGTGGCGGCAGCAGGTTTCCTCTAAAAAAATGTTTCAAAATTACCATATGAATGACGTCGAATAGCCGATGATAAGCAAAAAATTAATGTGCTCCAGTGGCGGCGTCAAATATTATTATAAAACAAACTTCACTTTGCATCTGTTTGAATGAGTTTGATAAATCACAGGACTAGTGAAGCGGCATGCTTGAGAATTACCGTTGTCACTGTTGTCCAGGGATGGCTGGTTCGACCCACCTGGGGTTGGCAGAGATGGTGTTCCACTTTCATCCTCACTATCTGTTATAGCTCGAGCCAGTAAGGCAATCGTTTCAGGGTTCATAGATGGATAGAAGTCATCATCGTCCATAGAAAGTCTACGTACTGAAACATCATCATCATCAGTCCTTGCCCTCCTTGTTAATACTGTGTATAAACAAAATAATTATTAATTTAAACAGATTTTTTTTGAACTGTTGGTGGCAGTTGTCTTATTTTATTTTTATTTATAACAAAATACTGTGTATATTCAAAATTGTTAGCCAGAGTTTAGGGTCTTCAAATAAGGCAGCTTGGAGAGATTGGAAAAGGGATCCTCTGATTTTGGCTTTAGGATATCACATTTTATTTTTATCACCTTCAACAATCCTTCTAAGTGGCCCTATGAGCTATTTTCCATTAGTAGGGACTAATCTTTTATTTTGGGCCAATTCAAATGTTGAATCTGGTGTTGGATAGTTGGGTCAGTGTACGCTGAGAAAAGACTGACGGGTCTATTCTTGGTGTGCGCTGCATTTGGCCAGAAACAATTCTCGGTGTTATTCATACTAACCACTGTAAATCATCTGATATCAGTCATGTTATCAATATTCATTCAATTGAGCTCCAACAAACTTACTGAAAAAATAGCACGATTTGTTCGAGTTGGCATTATCCCCAACAAGACTGTCTCATCAGGCCGGTGTGTGATTAGCATTACATAAACCATCAAGAGAACATGCTCTTGACCAATACCGATGAACTTTAGAGACAAGCTATGGGGAACTAAATGTAAACTGATCAACACCACACACAGTTCATCAGGAACATACAGATCATGATCTAAATTAAGAGCCATAACCAACAGTGTTAGAACACAGAAGAAGAAGTACGAAACTACCTGGAATAGCTTTGTTCATCTGTTTCTTGAGGTTGTAGTCGAGCCACATGAATGCAGGCTCCATTCTGAGATACGCTTTCTTCATGAGCCTGTGATAGATGACACCCGGCCACAGCATAATGCTCATCACTGACAGAAACACAAAATAATCCATTTAAACATTCTGATAATTTTATTTTAATTTGAACATTTTTATTGTATTAAACAGTATTTTAATAATGAAAAACAATCTGAATATGTTATGTCTCACAAAAACAACAACAACAATAAAGTTCTTCTAATACCGGTAAAACTACTACTAATAATAAAATTATTTATTTTCAGATAATCACACATCAAGTGACTTAATAAGTCAAAGATTACTCTTCTCCCATGAGAACCTTTTTAAACAAGATACCGTATAACCGGAAATTTTCGTGGTCTTAAATGATCGTGGTTTGGCAAATATAAAATATTTATTTATTTTTATTTTTGTTGTTTAGCAAAATTGATTTGTAAATACCTTTCATTGTTCACAAAAGTTTATGGTCGCCGATTTACAGTGGTGTGTTGCTGAAGTTAAACAATAGAACACTCAATAGCAATTCGCTATTATACTATTCGCTAATTGCTATTATACTATTATATTAGTACTAAAGTGTCAATGGATTACGACAATCGTGCTGATTATTGGTTATAGAATTTAATTCTATTTTCAGATATTTTCGAGGTTTTATATTTTCGAGGTTGACAACTTACCCTCGAAAACCACGAAAATAAAAACCCACGAAAATGTTTTGTTATACGGTAGTTAAATCAATACATTAACATAATATTAAAAATAATACAATTAACATATAAAGTACATAAATGTATGTGAATACTCACCAAACACGTAAGATAACATCATTCCAGATACATATTGACCAACCAGAAATAGGAAGACAAAAAACACTGCACTGAAGACGTTAAACTGAAAAAAGCAGTTACATAAACTAAATAAAAATGTAAACTAAATCAAGAAACACCTGCATGAATGACACAATCAACATATTTAACAACATCCAGCATTAACCATCTAGACAGGAAAGAACAAACCACAATCTTCCACCTCAGCACTTGGAACTGTGGTCTAAATAAAAAGTAATGTTTGTGTTGTTTAACGCCACTGGAACACATTGATTTTTATCTTATCATCGGTGATTGGACGTCATTCATATGGTCATTTTGATACACTTTTTAGAAAGAAACCCGCTGCCACCACATAGGCTACTCTTTTCGATAAGCAGCAAGGCATCTTTTATATGCACTTTCCCACAGACAGGATAGCACATACCACGGCCTTTGATAGACCAGTTGTGGAGCACTGTTCGGAACTGAAAATAACCCAAACTGCAATGGTTCCACTGAGAAGTGGTATAAATAATTTACATTATTTAGTTTATAAAAATATAAATTTTAGTTATTGCTGTTTACAGAGTAACCTTTAGGCTAAGAAATAAGAGAGAATAAATAAAGCATTTAGAAGACTAATTAAAAACCAACCTATTACTAAAATATTTTTACAAACCTTTTTAGGACTGTTTCTTCTAGTCAAACGACACTGGTGGCAAAATGAAGAAACTGTCTGCCAAATCTGTGCAAGAATGTGTGCGATTTCAGGAACACTGAGCAACCGTGGGTGAACCGGAGTCCAACTGCAAAACACAAAATAGAAATGTTTTTAATACACTGGTCAGTGGTAGTCCAGATATTCCATTTAGGGGGGCCCCAAAGAAGAACTTAAGTGCCACAAACATTCCCAAAACTATTTCTATTGTAAAACAAATAGAAAAATTTAGGGGGGTGGGGGAGACCGGGCTCCTCACTAGATCCACCACTGATGGATTCAGAGCAGGGGTGGAGAGAGCCGCCCCACATTTCAGCATGGAACTTTTATAACCTACAATATTCCAATTCATTACAAACTGTTAAAATGCCACCAGAGTGCACCATCTGAGACCTTAATTTATAAAATGTTCTATGAAGGGGGCTATGCAGCCTCTAGAACCCTCATTTGGATGGGATGGGACACACCCACTCTGAAACCATTCACCTACTGATGCCTATGCAATAGAGGAATGTAAACTACAAATCAAATTATGGTAATAATGTCATATATAGTTATAAACAGAACCAGTTTCAGTCACAAACTTTTTTACTAATTAAAATGATCAACATGGATGCTGAAAATTCAGTTTTAAATATGATATGGTGGTCAAAGTATTTAATACAAAATTTATTAATGATGTCAAAACTGCATGTTTATAAACCTACCTCTAATATAAAAACAAAGTACCATGAGCTAGGTCATGAGGTATTTAAAAACAACAATCCACATCTCTAGAGCAAGAACATTGCAGATTTTTCTCACAAACCTATCTACAGTAACACATTGTAAACAACTCACCAATCCAGATCTTCAGGAACTTGGGGAGGCACTGAAAAAATATAATCCATTGTGAGTATACATGAATTAAAATAACAATAATAAAAAATAAAAATAAATAATTACTGGTAATTTAAATAATGGTACTGACAGTATATTAAATAAAATTAAAAAAATTCCTTCCAAAATTATTTTATCTTACACATCAATGACAGTCAAAATGTCTGGATTATAATTATATATAATTATAAACCACTTGATTAGTTATGACATGTCAACATATTTAATATATATAGAGAGAATAACTAGTCAATGACATAGGATATCAGCTTTATCCTGTGAAGGTGAGAATGGTGAAATTCCGTGAGGCTCTGCATGGGAAAATCTGGGACAGAGGTTCGTTGAAGAACTGATTTTTATATACATTGTAGATGCTAAGTCAATAAAGAATTTAACAAATGAATAATCTGAAAAAATTAAGTATAATATAAAATCAAACGAAGTTGTGAACACTGCCAGACTATCCAAATCTATCCAGATTGAGCTAATATTATAAAGCCAATACAGTGAAACCTGTCTCAACCGGACCCCCAAATCACCGGAATCCTGTCAAAACCGGACAAACAATACGGTCCCAATGTGTCCATTTAGTGTAAATATAACCTGTGAAAACTGGAAACCTACGAAAACCAGACATTTTTCTTGGTCCTTTGGGGGTCCGGTTTAGACAGGTTTCACTAGTGGTATTACAAAGGTTTTTCTTATAACCAATGTGTGGGATACTAAATTAGTTTAGGTATCTACTTAATTTAGCCTAATCCATCACAATATAATTATATTGTATTATTATATGACTAGTGATAATTTAATATTTGAACAAAAAAAAGAATTAAACTTACAGAAGTGATTGCGCAAACATAACAATCATTTACATAATTTTCAGTTGACTGTAAAATTAACATATGTTCTTACCTCGTATTTCAGGCCATATTTTCTTTTTCCAAGTGTCAACAAAAACAATCACAATACACATAGCCCAAAGCAGGAAGTAGAATTTGTATGATGTCAGAGTTAGAAACCTATAAATAGATCAAAACACAAAATATTAAAACTGTCTGGCAAAGTCAGAGGTTGTGGAGGTGCGTACAAGAATAATGATTATAACGAGCTATTCACCTTGTACATGGATGGTGTCCTTAGATATGTATTTTCGCACTTGGACTTCAAGTGACAAATTCAAACTATATTTTATTTTAAAACTAATATATATTTGTATGCACTCTCAGTACAGCAGTTTTTTTCACTATACCATGTTGCTGATTTTAAAACATATTATCCCATACTAAGCTGTCTCACCTTCTCTTATACTATACATAATAGGTAGACCCAATACCACTATTATTGTTTAAGGGCACCTGTGTACTAGCGGTCTACAATACCAAAGGGAGGCAACTGCTGTCAAAATTTTCAAAGTATAGAAGCCCATTCAGGTGTTCGTAAACTAATGACATATAACATTTCGCTAGCTGATGTTAACAAGCTATGTAATGAAAGCCATACGTGTTACCGAGAACTTTTTTTTGTAAGGAACTGTTTTTATTTCATTAATTAAATATCCAATTTACAGGTAAGAATAACAATTTGAAGTTTCGTTTTGTGCATTTCACAAACTCTGCTAGATCTATGCTTAACCTTTGAGAAACTAGTACCAGTGTCGCAGTCTGATTTTGTATCGTGTTCATTTTGTATTGCAGATTTGCCATGCTGAAATTGTAAATAGCTGTGCTGTTTCTAACATTGTATATGATATATTGTCTTCAATATTGTAAAAAGATACAAGTGTGCAATAAATATTTGAAATGTTTTTGATGCAGATTCTGAGAGATTGCAGTGATACAATTTAAGCACGGTTACGTAATCAGAAAAGACATTCTTTTGTTATGTTTACTCTTGCGCATGCGAAGTTACGAAAATACAATTTGAGCACTACAAAATCAGACCGTGACACCAGTAATCGAAGGATACTCAAGTTTACAACCATGTTACTCACAGTATAGAAAAAACTCAGGAATGAAGTGATACATTTTAAATTCAAAGGATTTTCATATATCATCCGATCATTAGTTTTAGAAAATCATTAGTTTTCAAACAGCCGTTTTATTCAAGATTTCTTGCGATACAAATAGAGATCAAGGGTGGCAAAGTGACAGCCAGTCAAATTGTGACACTTTTTGTAAATGCACCATCATTAGAAAGTCACCAAAAACACTGAAACAAAAATTTCAGTATTCACGAGGAAGCGACGTCTGCTATGTTTACTAATTATACAATACCTAGAAGGGAGGTAATTACTGTAAAAAAAAAATTAATGTGGAATTTCCGTTCAGGGTGTTTGAGAACTAATACAAAACATTTGGCTACTGGAAGTTGACAAGCTTTGTAATGATGGCGATATGTGTTACCTAGTATTTTTTCCGTCAGGAACTGTTTTTATTTCATGGATTAAATACTCAATTTACAGTTAATAAAAACAATTTGAAGTTTCAATTTGCATATTTCATGAAATCTGCGATCTATGGAGGATAATTATTTCTGCAGAATCCTTCACCGTATAAGGCATATTTTAGGACATTAGGTGTTTCAATGATCAATCAATCATTCAATGTGAATCATGATGTTTGGGAAACCTGCCTGCTGCTGAAGATAATTTTAATATCCGTAGACTGTATTATAACTCAGACCATTAACATTGTGCTGTTATTCATGAAATTTATGCAAAAAGATACAATGATAAAATTATTGCCAAAAATAATACTAATAATAATACACACCAAAATATTAAATGAACGCAAATAAACAGCAAGGCACTTCTCCTTGGAAATTCCCATACAAGAAGACTTTGAACACGCATAACAAGTGGTTCAACTGGACCTAAAACTTCTATTATACGATCTTCAGTTTGTTTTATATTGCTATCCATTTCTGGCGGATCAAATTTGTCCATTCTGAAGTGTAATTTCAACTCTGACAAATGTCAGTGTCACCTAAATACCACCATGTTATATTTTTGTTTTGGTATGACGTCATGATTTACTGATGGACTGGTAATTGTATTTTTACAACCTCCTTACTAAGGCGGAATAAAATAAGAATATAAAACATTCCGAAATAAAACGAAAGTTACCGGAAAAGCTAATTATCTTTTCGTCAACAATCGTGAAAACTCGCCAAATTGGTCCGAATGGATACGAAGAGAACCGATTGAAGGCGAAAAGATCCGATTACTTCGAGCACCAAATTTCAAAAATTGATATCAATAACAAAACGAAATAATATTTTTTTAAATAAAATATTATTGGTTCACAACTTTCACTATTTAATACTAGTACTTATAATCAATCAAAAATAAGTGAAATATAAATGAGATTAGAAAGTGGCGAAGTAGTTTTTACTTTTGACACTTCGTATGCATTTATTGTATGCGTTTTCGTATTATTTTTCGATTTAACATTTGTACTTATAAACAAGTGCCCTACCGCCATATTCAAGGCGAATATCAACCCAAAATAACGAAGATAAATATTCATCTACTGACATGCCACGAGAAATTATCACGCTTCAGCTTGGACAATGTGGCAATCAAAGTAATTATGCGTTCTAGATATTAACTTCGTAATTTTAATTAGTTATACTATTTAGGCAAGGAATATTTGGGAATGGTATCGATTATTCATTTGTTTTATTCGTTCTATAATTTTGATTTAGCAAGTAACTTCAAGTAGCCTAACTATTAGTATTATCGCTGTAATTATTTACTAAAGTCTTTTAAAAGTTAAATATTAAAAACACACTTATGACTTATAATTATAGATAATTATAATCATGATAATCATAATGGCCCTAAATGGGTCTTTTTTTTAATTCAAAATAATTGTAATTTTTGTTCAAACAATTCAACAAAATCCCTTGAATCTAGCTCAATTTAGGGGCCTATTATTGTATTAATGTATTATGATTATCGTCCGATCATTAGTTCTCGAACATCATAAGTTTTCAAACAGCTGTTTTATTCAGGATTTTTCGCAATTCTCCTTTCCGAACATCCGGGTTATATCGCCGTCCATAACGAGGCTTGTTGGCAAGGAGGTGAAGCCATGGCTAGCAACCTATTGAGATTGCATTGTAATCGACCACGTGGAGCACGTTTTATTAGATTTTTAG
>JAUTWP010166728.1:0-10625 GCA_033042655.1 Cyathermia naticoides
CCCCTAAACTCAATTCAACTTTGGTTTTGTATTTGTTGGGGGAAAAAAGCATACAGACTGTTTTAGTCTGTGATAGCGTGATTCCCCAATCATTGGCCCATCTCATGAGATTATTGACATTGAGATTATGAATAATTATGGTCACCATTGTAAATATTGTCATATATGTTTACCAATATTGTACTAATTATGATCATTAATATGGTTACTTTTACTATATCACTACTGTGATTATTTTCAATAATATTGTCATGATTATTAATACTATTTTTATTAATATTATCAACACATTAATTCACATCAAACATATTGTCACCAAATTCATTAATACCATCATTTTACATCATGATAATAATCATCTTCGTCAATGATTATAAATTTTTATTTTAAATTCTCTTATGAATTTCAGATTACAAGGTTTGTGTAAAATAAGATAAACGTCAAAAATTGACTGGATTTTTTCACTTTATTATTCATTAAATATTTGATCGACAGGTGAAGTTTATACTAAGTGAATAAATCAAGCGAATACGAGACATGAGAAAGCAGCTTAGTCAGATAGGTTTGACATGTGCGGTGGAGGGAAACGGGCCGTAGCTCAGCGGTACCTCATTCGCTTGAGAAGGGATGGGTCGTATCAATACACATCGGGTCGGTCGTCGGATCGATCCTTTTCAGTGGACATCTGCAGTTTGGACTATTTTCCGCTCACACCAGTGCTCACCAATTGGTTCATTAAAGGCCGTGGTATATGATGTCCTATCTGTGGGAAAGTGCATATGAAAGATCCCTTCCTGCTTATCGAAAAGAGTAGCCTATATGGCGACAGCGAGTTTCCTCTAAGAAAAATGTGAGATGATTCATATAAAATATCCCTTGCTACTAATAGAAACATATATTAGATTTCCCCTAAAACTGTGTCAGAATGACCATTATCATCGATGTTTCAGTGGCGTGATAGGTAGTTATAGAAGAAAGTGCATTCAAAATATAGCATTCAAAATATGTAAAGTTCTTCCATATTATATGAATCATCTCACAGACAGAACGACACATACCATGATCTTTGTCCAGTTGTGGAGCACTGTTTGGGATGGTGAAAAACAGAGAACACGGTCAACCAAGGAGATTCGACACTTCGACGCAAGGAGTGAAAAAAAAAGTTTTAGTGCACATGTTGGAACAGAAAATAGCCCAAATTGCAGATGGGTTCACTGAGAAGGATCGATCCGACGACAGACCGCTTCAAAGGCAGGCACGCTACCGACTGAGTTATATTCCGCTCCCCCAATTTTATCAATGTTTTTATGTTAGGATTATGGGAGGGGGTCAAACCTAATAGGTCAGATTGTAAAAACTATTGACATTTATTATTTGACTTTAAATAAGTCTGATATCAACTTTCATATTCTCCATCCACACCTTGTTATTTTCTCAACATTCCCCCTCCTCCTCCCCCCACTATAAAATAACTTTTAAATAACAATGTTATACAATTGTTTAATTAATGCTACTGTTCAGTTTAACAATGTAAAACATCAATAATGAAAACAATGTATTATTTATCTTACTCTACAGTTAGGTTCAATATTTCTTATCTCATCAGGCCCAACAAGTCTGAGATCTTTAACACCATTTTGTATTCCCCTCTCCAGCAATTTCTCAAGTCTTGGAATCTCCTGAGGCTCAACTGCTACTATTAGCTGAAAATACACACATTAATATAAAACAAAACTTTTTCAACATTTTCCAACTTGCACAGACAGTAACTAATTGTTGGACCTACTCACCACACTCAACCCAACCTCTGTCATCAACACACACAATTAGTAGGCTTACAAAAGTTGTAAAAGCTGATAATAGCTTGTTAAACAATCCAGGGTTGAAATAATGTTTAGAAATTAAAGATTCAATTATGTGAGTTGGTCCCCAAGAAGAGTCAAATTAAAAGGCATTTAGGTGATCAATGCTATTTTTCGTAAAAACACCAATTCTAAAATTTAGTCAGGTCAGTTGTAGTTGTTTAATGTCTACGTTCAGAGCCAGGCTGTTATAGCACACCTCTCGCGGGTGCAGTTTATGGTTTTATCCATCCACTGCATCCGGGACAGGAAGGGGTGGGGATTTAGTTACCACTAGCAACAAGATGACTGATTATTTCAATGTATTGACTATTGTAATGGGTCAGGGTGTTTATTTTAAAAAAATAATAATAATAATAACCAACATATCCTTAAGCATAACATTAAAACTTTTGACTACTCACAAATGTATATTGTTAAAGATTAATTAAAATATTTCTTATTAACTCACAAATGTATATTGTTAAAGATTAATTAAAATATTTCTTATTAACATCATGTACTAAGTCAGACCTTTCCACACTTTTTATATGGCACCCCAAACTCATCACAGTACTTGTATGCGAGCTCCAAACCTTCGACACACAGCTTGGCTCGAAGGGAGCCGGGGGCGTAGTAGATGCCTGCATGAAGCACTCCGCTGTTGTGACCGCTCTGGTGTGCAGCTGTAATACAAACAATAACACAGTAAAGTTTGTTTTGTTTAACGAAGCCACTGGAACACATTGATTTTAGCTCATCATCTGTTATTGGACGTCATTCATATGATCATTTTGACACATTTTTATAAGAAACCCGCTGCTGCCACATAGGCTACTCCTTTTGATAAGCAGCAAGGGATCTTTTATATGCACTTTCCCATAGACAGGACTGCACAGCCTGATGAACCAGTTGTGGACCACTGGTTGGAACAAACACTAACAATTAATCAAGAGAAGAATCTACACTTGCATTCATCAATCTTCCATCTCCACACTGGACACTGTGGTCTAAAGAAGCACCTCAAAAGGTGGATCTTTCAGACAGAGCAGAATGTGAATGTGGTACTGAAGAACAAATGCCAGAGCACATTCTCCAAATTTGCCCATTCCTGGAAGAAAAGTGTGGACTGAACCCACACTCTTCAACATCAAACCCTGAGGACTCCGAAAAATTGCAAACTTCATCGCCACATCCAGATTAATTATATAAACATGGCTATGAAAAGATTGAATGCAAACAATTAAAATAAATACACTTGCATTAATTAATCCATCTAATCTATGGGTATTAAATCTAAGTTTCTACAACATATTTTAGTACACATTGTTTTAGCCGTTGTAATAAATTATCAATGGTAAATATGTGTACATACCAGCTGATGAAATCTAGTTTTGATCATTTAATATATAATTATCTTAGAATTACCTAGTCTGTTTTCTTTTTCAACAATAGCGACAGATAATGCAGGATGTCTTATTTTTAATTCTCGTGCTGTTGCTATGCCAACGATACCTCCACCAACAATAATTACATCATGTTCACTCCTTGAAGAACTAAAAAGCAAAACAAAAAACATCTGTATTCTTTGTATTTTTATTGTAAAAGATGTTATAAGATGGGGAAGAGCTGTGCTGGATTTAGAGGTAAGGTCCTAAATTATATAAATCTTGGAGGCATTTTAAAAACTATAGCACATTATAAAGTCACATAAAATTTTAAAAGCCAAAAATAATTTTGAAATTTAGTAAGGTTCCTTCAAATTGTGATGCCCTAAGCTGTGGCTTGTTTAGATTATGCCTAAATATGACAACAGCTTTAAATAAAAATTATGTCAATCATTTAAAAAATATAGTAGGCTATTTAAAAAAGTTTACTTTTTATAAAAAATCCTCCAAAAATGGGGAAACAATTACAGTTTCCATTTCCCTATGGAAGGCAGAGGAATCAGGGGCGGATCCAGGATTTTCTAATAGGGGGGCGCAGATGTGAGGGAGTTGCTGTAGATGCGATTTCCTGCAATCTTGAGAGTAAAATATAAGGTAAAAAAAAAGTTTGCCGAGAATAGGGGAGGGCGTGCAGACCATGCGCCCCCGCCTGGATCCGCCACTGTACACAATCTATACTACCTGTTCGAAGACAGCCTAGAACAGTGCCTTTGATCACATCTGCAATTTATTTACATATCACCAATAGAAGAAAAGAATATTTGCTTAATTATCTGCAATTATAGGGCTTTCAAATTGTTTTTGAGTAGTGGGGATTAGGTTAAAGTAGCAGGCACCATAATGCTTTGACATCATGTAAATACTGCAGGGTTTTCAAATTGTTTTTGAGTAGAGGGGGATTAGGTTAAAGTAGCATACACCATAATGCTTTGATGTAATGTAAATACTGTCCCAAAACATGCATGTTAATATTTTTGGCTGGAGTGAAAAGTAGTCGGTGCAGAAGGCCTCAGTAGCCGGAGATCCCGCCGGCCGCCAGCTTAATTTGAAAGCCCTGTAATTGTACTCTGAAATTTATTTGGGATTTAAAAAAAAATTCAGATCTTTTGGAAAAGATACCATGAAATGTTAGAATCCTTTAATAATAATTCAGTGTCACTTTAATAAAAAAAAATGAATACATCTTTGTAACAATTCTGGATCAGCCCTTGATGTGTTATAAATTATTTTATATTGTAACAGTTTATATTGTTTTATTAAATACACTTAATACCTTTTTCTTTCTTTGATATTGTATGAGTGATTTGATGAAATTTTATTTCAGATTATAAAAAATGTATACTCTTCAAATTAAGTGTATAATTATTATTTAGTAGTTAAGGTATCAGACTTAAGGCTGTTAAATTTTATTGTAAATGTTATAAAGAGTATATTTTAATGAATTTCTTTGATATTTTTAGTTAAATAACAGAAGTATATATATTTAATTTAATTTATAACTCCTTGAAGTTGAATATTATATTAGTTTTACAGAAAATAAACCTTAAAAATTGCAATTTATTATTTTGTAATCTATTTTGAATATTCTGTTTAATTTTATAATCTACAAGTAAAATATATTTTTAAAAATATATTTTTAATTTATTATTGAATGTTATCTACAGGTCACAGAATGAATGTTTATAAGAAATTATTTTTAAATTAATTGATTTATGTCAATGTTAATAACTTAGCATGGAAAACAAATTCTTGGTTTTTGCTAACCAAGTTTCGTGAGATTTAAAATTTCGGAATTTTTGCAAGTGTCATCGCTCTTTTTTACGGATATTTTTGTAACGCAAGTGTTTTACTTTTTTCGCATCTAATAAAGAAGAATTTGGACAAAACATAAAAGCAACCAACTTTCACTACAGCAACATCTTTAGCATTTAAACATTTTAATGAATTCCTTTTTTCCTTCTTTAAATTAGTTTTTTAGTAATCTTAAAAATATCATGCAATGGCATAAATAATTAATCTTTTTCTTCAAATTTGCTATCTTGGATAACAGATGACTGATGTCATTACTGAGACCCAAGACAGGCGTCTGCTATAACAGCTTGTTCTGAATGTAGACGTTAAAACTTTTGACTTGACTTTCTTCAAATAATACAAATGACATCAGTTTTTTCTGTTTGTTTTAACGTGGCAGTGTCTGGTTTAAAAAAAATATTTAACCGTTTAGAATATATCTTGTACATTTGTTTGATGCTCACCACACTCCATTTTTCTGACGCAATGATCTGCTGCATATTTAGGTCACATGAATAGCGCTACGACTTAGCAATGGTGGACAGCTGGAGACCCACCTCGCCGATTTATGGTGTATTTCGCGTGATCTAATTGCGATACAGCAAATCGTTGCATAGCGTGGTGCGCATCAAACAAACATATAAGATATATTCTAAATAGTTAAATATTTAAAAGAAAACAGACACTGGCACTTTAAAATGTTATATACAGTCTAAACCAGCATTTGTCTAATCTGGATTTCTGTGTAAACCAGCATTTGTCTAATCAGGATTTTTGTGTAAACCGGCATTTGTCTAATCTGGATTTCTGTGTAAACCAGCACAATTTCAAAGTCCCGTCCAGCCACTTAACACTGGATAACATCTGTCTAAACCAGGATATTTTGGTGGTCCCAACATGATCTGGTTTATACATATTTTTTCATGTCTTGCAAATTATTGTCTCTTTTTTTATGCCAAAATGTTGTTGCTGTAGCGAAAGCTGTGTTGTAAATTTTGTATATGACTTTCAATAAACCTGGTACAACACTGATAAAGTTGTCTTTTTGTTTTTTCAGTGTATAGCAATCCTAGATATTTCTACGATGACGGTTCAAATTATTATACATATCACTGACGAAGCCTTTCTTATCCTGACCTTGAACTTTGACCTGGAATGTTGCCATAGTGACGACTGTCAGTTACTGAAAGTCTTCCTCGCCACCCACCGTAGCTCTACAGCCAATCAAAACGTCGCCAAGCACTCCACCCAATTTGAATCTCACACTGTGATGTGATTCTATAATGAATTTGAAAATCAAATTCGTAATGGATGGTTGGATAATGTTGTGCCAAGTACTGCATTTTTATTGGTGAATAAATGACAGGAGAGATTTCTTTTTATAAAAACTGGTGATGAATATAGTCATTGTTAAAACGTATTCATTCACTGCGGTATTAATGTTTTATCAGAATTATACAAATAACTTTTGTTATGTATTCACAGACATTTTATATGCATAAACAAATTGAATTATAAGTAATATAGTATTTATTTATAATTCCATAACAACCACATAACAGATATGAATATAGGCATTGTTAAAACGTATTCATTCACTGCGGTACTACTGTTATGTCAGAATTATAGAAATAATTTCTTTGTTATGTACTCACAAACATTTTATATGCCCAAAAAATTTCAATTATGTTATGACGAAGTAATATTGTATGTATTTACAATTCTATAACACATAAATTATACAAATAACTTTATTTCTTATTTTTTTTTAAACAATATTTATTTCAATAAATGAAGTGGATCGGCAAACAGGTGATAAACCTATATAAATGCCTCTTTTTCTTATGTATTCACTTTCATTTTATGTGCATAAAAAAATTATGTTATGATGAAGTAATATTGTGTTTATTTACAATTCCATAACAAACACATAACAGATATGTAACAGAGGTTATAATTGGTCTAACAATACTGCATGATGCTATTAAAGGAATTTTATTTGTCATGTATTTACAAGCATTTTATAATATGTATCAAAATTACTGGATAAAAAATTAAATTATATTATGACTTGAAATAATATTTTATATATTAAAATTCCATTATAAACACATAATGGCATACATAGTATTATGCACTATTTCCAATACTGTGGGTAAATAAACTCGTTTAATACTTTAACCTCTACACAATCATTTGAGAAGTCTGTGACAGTCTCTGAACAGGTTAAAATTAATACGTAACTTTTGTTATTATTTAAGTTTCATTATTGTATCTATTTACAATAGCAAGTATAGTGGAGTCTAAACCGAACACCCATAGGACCAAGTAAAATGTCCTGTTAAGTTTTCAGAGGTATCCGGGATATATTGTTTAACGTCTATGTTCAGAGCCAGGCTGTTTTATCAGACACCTCTCCCAGGCGCAGTTTATGGTTTTATCCATCAGTCGTTAAATTTATACAAAATGGACACACTGGGACCGAATTGTTTATCCAGTTTAGAGAGGATCCAATTTAGAAGGGTTTCTGTTTAGACAGGTTCACTGTAATAAGGTTTAACACTTTCACCTCTTAACAATTATGTCGACTAGTCTATGAAAGTGTGTAATCTTTGAGAGTTGTGGGTGAAATGGTTTGTTTAAAAAGCAGTTTATTTTGAAATTGAGGTCTCACGTATGTGTTATAGTTTTCAGATTTTGTATGTGTTTAATTGTCTTGATAAAATTGTTTGAACTTAATATAAATATCTGTTTTAGAATTCTGTGATATCTGTTTTAGTATTTAGACTGGTTAATACTTGTGTATAGTTGTGTAACTCTTCTACCACATACGTTTACTCTGAAAACAAATGATTTAATTATCTTGATAAAATTGTATGAATAAATATAAATATCTTTTTTAGAACTCTGTAATATCTGTTTAATCTTTTAGACTGGTTAATACTTGTATATAGTTGTGTAACTCAAACTATCCCACCACATAAGTTTACTCTGTGAAAACAAAAGTGATTTAATTGTCTTGATAAAATTGTATGAACTTAATATAAATATCTGTTAGAACTCTGTGATCTGTTTTAGACTGGTTAATACTTGCGTATAGTTGTGTAACTCTTCTACCACAAGTTTACTGTGTGAAAAGAAATGCTCATTTTACAATTTAAATTATTTTAATATATTTTGATACTAATAATGAGATTGGAAAATACGAAAGTTTTGGAAATCCATTTGTAATATTTATTTAATATATTTGTTATAAAATTATTATTGGTGATTTTAGACAAAATAATTTATCTAAATCACTAAAATCATAAGATTTCATATGACCTATTAATATTTAAAATTATAAAAATTGATTAAAACTAATTAATATTCATAATTATAATGTGCACTAAAGTGCAATGTTTTATTATAAAAACCTATTCAAGACTCAAGTAGTTGCATAATATGTTCACTATTATTTATTTTTTATTGTTTAGTTCTTTTTCTATCTTTTACATTGTATGTTATACAAATGAGATTTTATTGTCTCCTTGACAACTGTGATATATTTTAGTACTTACACTGTATCATAGTCAGTTAGTTATTGTATTCGTAAAAATAAACAAACAACAGGCTTGTAGTATTGGGGAGATCGAGTGAGGTGGGGGTTGATATTTTTTTCGAAACAATTCCATAATTTATTGAAAAAATACTCCAAAAAAAGAAGAAGAAAAAATAGATTTTTATTGAATCCCATTTCATTTTTGTTTCTAATTCCACTTTTTTTTCTAATTCCACTTTTTTGTTTGGCTAGTAAACAAAGGGTACAATACAAGCCTGTTTACATAACAAAATATTTATGTCCTCAACATATA
This sequence comes from Cyathermia naticoides, assembly GCA_033042655.1. Taxonomy (NCBI): domain Eukaryota; kingdom Metazoa; phylum Mollusca; class Gastropoda; order Neomphalida; family Neomphalidae; genus Cyathermia; species Cyathermia naticoides. Next base: position 8,935 of record JAUTWP010166728.1, read on the forward strand.
TGTTGAAGTATTTATTAAAATGAATTATGGTATTATTTGAACATTAAATTCCAAAATGTGTTTATTTACTTAAACCAAAACACTTTAAATGTTACATTAATGTTGTCAAAAATAATCGTAGCATCAATAGAAAAAGTTTGAAAGAATATTCTATTCTAAATATTTTTTAAAAGAAACGGAGCATTTCTAAAATGTAACAAGGTTTCTAAAAATGAAACCTAGAGAATATAATTAGAAAAAAATTATATGTTTTTATAGTAGAAAAAAACACTTCTATATTTTTTTATTCAGATACCATTTCTTATTAAAATTAATGTTCTTAATTTTTAGACATATTTTGTATTTAAAAAATGAACAAATGTACAGAATATGAAAATAAAGTTTTGTAGACTGTTTTTTGTTGTGTGTTTTTTATTAATAAAAAACTTTCCTGTGGTAGTTACAACTTTGTAAACAGGGGGAACATGCAACGGTAAATTACAACATAATGTACTGTACCGGTATGTATTTTAATTTGTGTAGTTCCTGGCACAGCATTCTCCAATCATCCAAACTGACTTTTGATTGGTTGATTAAAATGTGCCATTTTGATTGGGTGATCTAAATGTGCCATTTTGATTGGTTGATTTAAATGTTGCCTCTTAGGACACGTGGCTGCTTAATACAGGTTATATTATACTAAATTAGGTGATTTGGGAGAAAATAAAGGTGGCCTTTGAAGACAGGTGGCTGTTTAATACAGGTGGTCGTTTGAGCAGTTTTGACTATGTAACTTTATACAGGTGTAACTATGGCAACATTCAGTGTTAGTATTGAGTAGTGACATAAGGACCGGACTTTGACTGACCCCTCGAATCATCACATCACATTTCAAAATCTCTTCTTCATGCATATAAAAACAAATCTAAAAAATATTTTCACTTAAATTTAGTTTTATTACTTATATGTATACCCTACCCCCTCTCCCTCTCCCTTCCCCTCCCCTCTTTCAAAATCTTTCTGACAGTGTTGTGTTTACTTTGCTCATTTAAAGTTGCTAGAAACATTTTTTTAGTTCTTTTAATTCCTTTCAAGGGGAGCAGGATGTAGTTCAGTCGGTAGCGTGTCCACTTTTGAAGTGGTAGGTCGTGGGATCAATCCTTCTCAGTGGACCCATCTGCCGTTTGGGCTATTTTCTGTTCCAACTAGTGCTCCACAACTGGTTCAACAAAGGTTGTGGTATGTGCTGTTCTGTCTATGGGAAAGTCCCTGTAAAAGATCCATTCATGCTTTATCAAAAAGAGTAGCATATGTGGCAGCAACATGTTTCCACTAAAAGTGTGACAAATTAACCATATGAATGACGTACAATTGCCGCTGATGAGATAAAAATCAATGTGCTCTAGTGGCATCTTTAAATAAAACAAACTTTTCTTTCCTTTTTCCTTTCAAGGATTATAATTATGGAAAGTATATAAAATCATGAACTTTCTGCTAATTACATAAGTTCAAAGTACAGATAAACCAAAGTTTTTCTTAATCAATAAGTTAAAAAATAAACATTTGCTTAAGCAATTACTTGGAGTTGGGTTTTTGTTTCTCAATTATCATACTTACGTGGTTGAGTTTGAGCATGCAAATTTCCAGATTGGTAAGTGAATAACCGATGTAGCCAACAAAGATTTATTTTATGTGTTTTGACACATCAGTTA
>JAUTWP010166739.1:0-10623 GCA_033042655.1 Cyathermia naticoides
TATGGTGGTTATGTAGATGGTTAAATAAAGTCCTTTTAGGGACAAATCAAATGTATATATTTTCAGATAATACTTTAATGGGTCATTAATTAGGTCAACCATCCGTGGGAGAGTGCCTTTAACACTATCTATTCTGTCTCATAACCTTTTTGGCTCATAACCTATTTTGTAAATATCACCCTAAATATTGTTATTCGAAAAATAAATAGTGCATCATAGGATTTTTAACCTTTATGGTCATTTTAATTGTTACACTTTGGCTGGAATGACTGTTTTTAAAAGTGTCATTAGTTAGAACCCTAAGTTTTTTGCAAATGTTACATTCAATTCCTATTTAATCCTTATTTTCTTTACATTTGTAATCATGAAAACAAACCCAAACCACGACAGGTGTTATATACAATTTATCATCTAAAATGCGCAAAGTTGATTTATTTCAATTTTACAAAAATCTCTGTATGTTTTGAATGAGGATTGTTTCTGCTATAAATATCTACGGCTATTTGCATAACAATAGTACAACCCTATAGAGTTGTACTAGTGTTATGCAAATAGCCGTAGAGTTGTACCATAGATATTTATAGTGTGTTTCAAACTAATTCTCATTTATATTTTCTTAAGTGACCTATATCTAGCAAACGATTTGGAAACATAAGTCAATAAACAAATCAGATGGGCAGTCCAGGACAAACCCCACCCTCTATTTTTGTTTTCAATTTTGCTAGTGTAATATGAGCTATAAATTTTGGCCATAAGCAGACGACAACAAAACGAAGTTTCAAATAAAAACTTAGTTTGGGTCATTGACAATATTTGAGGGGAAACGAGGGTTACTCACATTATATTGTTTTGGGACCACCACGTGTATATAACGTAATAGATTTGATAATAATAATTGTAAAATAAATATATCACCCCAAACATATCAATTCACCTTAACGGGGACCTTGATTATTGGCGTCAGAGAATACTTCATTTTTGTCAAAATATACGTCATTTACACGTAAATATGACGTCATTCGCCGGTTATTTTACCTTCATACTGTCAAAATGCGAATGACTTCATAGTTTCTGAAATAGGTTGATGTTAATGTAGTCCAGTCAATCCAAGCCAAAAAGAGGCCTAACCTAGAACAAATTGCAAAAGAAACGATTTCACTTGTGTGTGTTCAGGAAACCCCCAAGTATAACATACAAAAAGTCCGAGAAAATCCGAGTATGGGAAAGGGGTCAAAATTGCATAATTATGCTAATTAACTTTCGCGATAACCCGAAAATTGTAATTTCTCTATAACTTTGGAATAAAGTGTGAAACTATGCTAAAAGTGGTGTCTATACTCATGTTTTCAGTGTTTGGAAATTCAATGAATGTTAGTAACCTTCTAAAATTATTACATAACACATTAATGTATGCTAATTACCCTCCACCATTACCCGTAAATTGAAATATTCGTATAACTTTCTCATTAAGAATGTAAAAACAGTAAATAAGGTGTTTGAACCTATGTTTTCATGGTCAGAGAATCCAATGAAGATGTCATAATCCTTGTAAGCCAATTACATAATATAGCAATTATGCAAATGAGTTTCTGCCATTACCCGAAAATAGTAATATTTTGATAACTTTGGAATTTTACTCCCAAACAAAGAAAAGTCAGTCACTGTACCCATATTTTCAATGTCAAGGAATTCAACGAACATAATCCTATCAATATAAATGTATTTCACAGCAAAAATATAGCTAACACAGCACCATAAAGCATACCTAGGCATACTCGTCCATTTCCACAACGTCTTCATCGATGGGTTTTTGAGAATTCATACCTTTACAGTCACCACACGCCGCTGTGCAGTCAATGGCATGTTTCCTACAGATAGATCGTTTTGAGTTGCAACCTGTTCTACAGTTGCATCAGAATGAACACAGGATGTCTTCATGTGCCGGTGTCTTATCAGTTTTTACATCCGAGTAGTTTATGGTTCATCATTTCCCATCTCCAGTCCAGTGGGTCTGAATGTTCACCATCAACCATCCAATCCTGAATCTGGTAGTATACTCGTAGACTGTGAAATGTTGCTAATTTAGCTGTTGGTGGCAAATCACGAGCTTCAATGTATTTGGAACATTTCAAAACTGTTTCACTGAAACTTTTGTAACGTAAAGGGTCAAGACCATATTTCGTGTTACCATTGTACAAGAGAATAAGAGTTTTCTACCCAGCTTTGACTATATCCTCCTTTTTTGCATTCCCCTCCATGAAGAAATCTGCTATTTTCATTAGTTCACCACCTTTAATTTTGTACCGAGCAACAGGCTTCCCAGTGGACATTGTGTTGCAGTCAAGGATTACGTGTACAAACAACAGCCGTGAACAGATACATTGAACAAGCGTCTTCTTTGAAGTCCTGATGTCAGGAACAAGTATTGAAAGCCGAAAATAGTCTTTAATGGCTATGAAAGTGATCCTGATACCAAAGGTACAACAAATCAGAGGCCAAGTCATGGAACTGGTCCAACTGCTGTACTTAATCCTCAAACAGTTCTCTCGCTGAAAAAGCTGGAATTCTTGAGCTGGATGTTCAACAACTCAAGCCAGCAGAGATGCAAATGTGCTGATCGTCCAAACAGCTATCAGATCTTCAATGTCGGCGGATACGGTCCTCGTTGGAGATGATACAGATTTCAAGGTATTGGTTCTTCATCATGCGGATAAAGCTGGCAATGCTTTGTATTTCAGATCCGAGCCAATACAAAGCTCCAAAAGAAAACGGTTGTGGAACATCAGAGCTTCAAATGAGACTCCTGGTACATCTATATGTTCAAGGCTGTTGTTTATACACGCAATACTTGGCTGTAACACAACAAACAGGCTATACAGCATTTTGGGAAGTCTGTTGCCCTATCAAAGATCCAAGGTGGTGAACTAACATTAATGTCGTATATCTAGGGCCGTCTTGACTTTTTCACGTTAGCCGGCAGTGGCGGATCCAGAAATTCCATTTAGTGGGGCCCCCCAATGACAAACCTAGGGGCCCCAAACGTTTCCGAAAATATTTACAATGTAAAAAATAGAAAAATCGCTAAATTTAGGGGGGCCGGGCACCCAGGCCCCCCTAGATCCGCCACTGCATATGGATTAGAAGTTCCTTATCTCTATCCTATTTATATAAATAAATTCCTACACCAGTGAAGACTTTGATAAACATGTTATGGCATACAGCCTTTTGGATTAAATGGACCGCAATAAATTGTTTAAGCAAACTCATCTGAGGCGTCTGCTATAAGTCTGTCTCTGAATGTAGACGTTAAACTCCATGACCTGACCTCTCATCTGTAGTATTTCAATGTGGAGAGAATTAGGTAAACAACTCGTTTAAGTGACCCAGAATGCAAAATTTTAACACACACACGTGTATATGAATCATTAGATCATTGGTTGGTTGGTTGAACTTTTTTTTCTTGCTCATATCCAATGAAGATTAAAGTATGCTGTCGTGGCACACAGCTTTCCGAGTAGTCTGTCCAGAACAATGTTAGTAGAAAAGTAAAGTTTGTTTTGTTTAACACATTGATATTTATCTTATCAGCGCCTATTGGACGTCATTCGTATGGTCATTTTGACACATTTTTAGAGGAAACCCGCTGCAGCAAGGGATCTTTTATATGCACTTTCCCACAGACAGGACAGCACATACCACAGCCTTTGATGACCAGTTGTGGACTACTGGTTGGAACGGAATGCAACCCAACTAACAGAAAAGAGGAAACCTGATGTCACCACATAAGCTACTCTTATCAATAACAAGGGATCTTTTATATACATTTTCCAGACAGGATAGCACAAACCATGGCCTTTGTTAAACCAGTTATGGACCATTGGTCGTTAGTTACGAGGCATACATCACATGGCCCAGTCTTTTATTGGGTAATCATTTGATGCATTCACTTGTGGGGCTAACAAGATAGTTTTCCATCAAAAGTAAATTTGTTTTATTTAACGACGCCACTGGAGCACATTTTTTTATCTGATCAGTGGCTAATTGACGTCATACATATGGTAATTTTTTACATTTCTTTTAGAGGAAACCTGCTGCCGCCACATAAGCTACTCTTTTTGATAAGCAGCAAGGGATCTTTTATATTCACTTTCCCATAGACAGGACAGCACATACCACGACCTTTGTTGAACCAGTTGTGGAGCACTGATGGAACGAAAAATGGCCCAACTGCAGATGGGTCAACTGAGAAGGATCGATCCCACGACGGACCACTACAAAGGTGGGTATGCTACTGACAGAGCCACATCCAGTTTGCCATCAATGTTTCCATGAACAAACACATTGAGAAGTTTTGAATACTAGTATTCTGATGAATGAAAAACAAACTACATGAGTACTTTCTTTTGTTTCTTTTTTCAAAACACAATTATAATTTGTTTACATTCAAATAGAAATGTATTGCATAAAAAGCATGCTATCACATAAATATGCACCATCAGACAATATAATGCATCGTTTGTGTTATTACATACTTTTAAAATAGTCATATTAACTTGTTAAGTACTATAAGACATTTTTACAATCCTTGATTAGCAACACTTTTATCCTTAAAATAAAATTAAAATTAAAAAGGAAAACATTATGTATATCGTATAATAATCAAATCTAACAAAAGGTGTGAAAAAAAACAACTTTATTTCAATAAATAGGCCTACAGGGCAGATCTAGTTTTTCATGCAAGGCCGAGAGAGAAATGGGTGCTTAAAGACAAAAAAGGCATCATTGATAAACTAAATAATTATTGTTTACAGTTTATCGCTAATATATAGATAATAATTTTTTTAGATATATCATGGATTAATTCAATAAAAAAAAAATTAAAAAAAAGAACTTAAATTTGAGTGATCCAGGACTCTCCACCCACTCTCAGACCCATCCCATAAACGTGTGTTGTTCCCTCAATCCAAATATTTCAAATCTTACTTTGAAATGTGTATGGTTTTTTAAAATTAATTTAGAGCTACTGTAATTAGAATAAAAATAATTTTGAAATATTTGGATTTGAAACATTTATTGGGTGTATGTGGAAGAGGTTGGAGAGTCCAAAATTACCCAAATTTGATGTGCCCTTGTTAATGGAAATTGTAAGCACTATTCAAATAATGAGTATTTTTAACTAACCAAAGACACATTATTATGAGTAACAAGTTGGATTGTCAGGTTTAAACAAGGTAACAGGGTTAAAGTCATCAGTGCATCACATATTCTTCAATACTTTTACACACAATTTACCCTGGATTATTCAATGGTAAATACGTCTTGCACAGAATGGGAAAACCAAAGATTGTTTTTATCCCCACTAACATCACCATCCAACTTTTCCGAGTCGACTGTCAGTTTTAGGATTAGCGGTAATGGCTTGCACGGCAACTATAGCCACATTGATTTGTGTCTGGAGTTCTCTCAATTCTTTTATGTGGAGAAGTCGTAAAATTTTGGCAGTCTCATTCATAATGTTATCTAAAATACAGAATGTACAACAGCTGATTAAAACAGACACAAATCAGTTTGCTTTATCAAAACATTAATAAGTGGTAATGACATAGAATATGTAACATGCCAAGGAACATAACTCAATAAATTGTAAGGCTTATGTAGACTAACAATCCTAAGCTGCAACAGTTTTACTCTTATATGACGAAAATAGAAACATTCAATTGAGTAAAACGGAGTACTTGTTTAGTCTGTGATAATTCAATGAATTTTTGTCAAAATTCCACCAAACAAACACATCTGGAACAGCTAAGACCACCAACAACAGTGCTTATTCCACATATCTAAAATATGTTGTCTGCTATCTTTGATTCTTTTCTATTTACCTCCATTTTAAGAATTGAAAGAATCAATCAGCAATTCCACAGAACTCATTTGGGAATTTTTGGAATTGCTGAACAAATGTCACCCAAAACCCAAGGTGGAACAATAGCTAGTAGGAATTGTAATCCCAAATTACTTCTACCCCCACCCCATTTTTTGTTGATAATACATGGATCAAATACACTGAAAAAACATTTTCTAATTTGAAAGTAAATAAATAAAATATACATACCACCGGCTTCAAAACCAAGCTCCATTTTATCAAGTGGAAACTGGTCTGGCTAAAAAAGAAAACAATAGTGGATAAAATATGTTGTTGGGGATAAACAGACTGTAATTGTATTAACCTGCAGAAATTTTTAAATCAAGCAACATCAGTGTTTAAAAGTTTGCTTAAAGTGTTTATTAATGATGACATTTATCTGATAAAAACACCCAAACTGTGTACTCTGAACATTACCTGGTGGATTAGAATAATACTTGCATATTGCTTTAAATAATATTTATTTTCCTATATAATTATGTAAACCTTTTTATTTACACTACACAGTAGGTAGTTTTCAACATGACAACACACAAGACCAATGCCCATGTAGAGGTCGGCTGGTGTGTATCCAGCCTCACCTCCTTTAACACCTGAATGTGAGAAATTGTCAAAAATGAAGACCATTATGTCCACTAAAATGCACATTCTATGCCCCCACCCTTCCAAAAATAAATTTATAAAAAGTAAACATGCTTACCTTTTTTTTACCTTCTGTCAATGAATGTGCTTCTATTGCTTCTTTCGATAGCTTTTCTTTGACAAGCAGACAAATTGCCTACATCACAAAAAATAATAATCAATTTGTCAGTTTTGCAAACACATGTGACACATTTAACGTTCAGTCAATGCAAAGCCAATGAAATAATATGAAAATTGTATTATGTTTGTCATAAATCTAATACACAACCTCTACCAAGTGAACTAGATCACTCCCAAAGTTTAATATACAAAACATCTCTAGATGTCAGTTATGTTTCAAAAATCCAATCAACAACACACCATTTTATTTAATATGTATTTATTTTGAAATGGGCAAACATTTATATCAGGTGTCAAAACAAAAACCTCTCGAACTTTAAGAAAAAGTATATGCTATGTGGACTTGAAAATTTCAGGATGTTAAAAACATCAAAGTTTTGACTTGTGCGATGTTTTATAGCAATATATTGGTTAGTTCCAAAGTTATTGTTTGTTTTTTGGCCACCTTATATATTTTCAGATTTTACAGAATACCATTTCATAACGAGGGGATAAAAACATGAGATAAATTGGTATCAATACAATTACACACAATATCTGAATTGATATACAAACCTTAAGTTGTTGTAAGTGATCTGAGTGAGGGGGTATCTGTAGCATCATACACAGAGAAGTAATACCAGCCTTGAAATTGGGATCATCAACTGAAAATATAAACAACATATACCACAGGCATTGCCAATGACTTTCATAACACAACTTGTTTGTTTGATTATCCAAATGTTATGTAAATATTTGATAATTTCTTTAAACAAATTTAGTGGTTGTGAAAATTAAGTACTTTTTATAGATTTTACAAATTGTTCAATCAGGGCCAAATTTATAAAGCGTGTTTTTCTCTTACATGCATGTAACTACATACATTTACAATACTTAAACACTTGCGTTTAACTAAAACAGGCTTCGTAAATTCAGCCCTTTGTATTTCTGACACATGTTCTTAAAAGACCCCTTGATGCTTATTTGAAGGAATAGCCTATGTGGCAGTAGCAGGTTTATTCTGATCACCATGAGTCACAAACATGATTAACACCTAATAGCCACTTATTAAAACAATCTGTTGGTTGGGGTGGGGTCATTAAACATTCCTTTATTTACAACACAGATTATAATACTTACAGTTTATACTGTCCAAAGGATTAGATGATTGTCCTGACACACCAGTTCGACATGTAAGTACACTTTCTGGAGTGACTGCTTTGTACTTTTCCACTGAAAGTAAACCTTTATACAATAACAGTATTCCAAACAAGGATAAGAAACTGTTTAGCTATTTAACAAAATGGAGTTTTAACCTAACATGCAGATTTTCAATTTCTTAAAACTCAATATGGAACATGTTAATCCTACACTAAGGCTCTTACCATGGTTATGAATTACATTGTATATTGCACTGGAGATAATAAATATTCTGAAATTAATGAAAAGTAATTATTTTGCAAAATGTTATTTAAACAGTCAAAGGGAGATAATTCATTTTTACACTAATAAAACAAATTTTATGACTTAATATTATTCTAAAATTAATGTAACCTACTCATATTATTATGTATATATACATCCATGCTAACATAACATTACTTTAATATTATTATGAAATGAATTCAATTTCAACTAACACATTTTAGTACTTTTACAATTAAAACTAAATTAGCTACTTTTTAAAAATTCTTCAACATTCAAACACAGTAGGTTATGGCTCTTAGTTAGATGTGCATGTTCCTGGTGAATTGTGTGGTGACTAATTATATTCAAAGATTAGTATTGTTAAAGTACTATTTACCATTGTCACCATATTCAAGCCTAACAGCATACCCCAACAGCCAGTCTATCAGAGCAGATTTGTCTTCAGCTTTCCATGGGCAGTTCAATTGACTTAAATACTGAGAGAAAAACAAAAATCTTTTCATACTAATTATCAAAACAGTATAAAGAATGAACGAACTACATTCAAACAAATTATCCAAAATTACAAAGAATGAATAGTCAACATTATTTTATTCAATACAAAAATTATTAAAAACTAATGATGCTAATTAAGGGAAAAAGATGAAGAAAAGATGAACATGGTCGTCGTTATTTGTGAATGCTAGAGAATTTTTTTTAAATTAATTTATAATAGATTCCTTTTTTATTTTCTAATACATTATAGGTATAGTACCTCTCATATCTTAAAACTTTATTATCTTAATGTAAACTATATAGTTACCTACACATAATGTAGATTTGTAAAATTAAAAAATATACTGTAACATAGGCTACTCTTTCCTATAAGCAGCAAGTGATATTTTATATGCATTTCCCACAGACAGGAAAGCACATGTATGTATACAACGGCCTTTGATGAACCAGTTGTGGAGCACTGATGGAAGGGAAAATAGCCCAAACTGCAGATGGGTCCACTGAAAAGGAACAAATGACACATATTATTGGATATGAAGATCCAAAAGTTGACACATAATTTTTACAATTATTATTGAATTATAACCTTTCAATAATTTAATGTGAAAGGGATACAGAAACGCAGTTGAATATAGTACCCCATCTCAATTTTTTTTATTCTGAAGTCAGGTATCCATTCTTAAAATCAACTATCTTTAGGAAATTAGGATACTGTTAACCTTAAAATTTGAACACTGATGCTTGGATTTAATAAAATAACATTTCCTACTGAAGTTCAAAAATAGTTTGAGAAAATAAATGATAATGCTACCTACAAGTTCTAAGGCTGTTGTCCACTGATCACTCTGGACATCCCTCAGTGACACCCGGTCTTCAATCTTGTAGTGTCGAATCTTCTGGTCCTCCAGCCATAAAACCATGTTACGAAACTGATTTTCATCTACAGAACATAATGTTTTGAGTATATACACATATTATGATATTGTTTTATTCATCACAACCCTCTACTATCATGTATCAATGTTAGTGGACATACTCATTTCTCAAGACCATGTATTGAATAAAACTTACAAGTGAAAACTATGGTACATTTTAAAACATAAGAAGCATAAAAATGTAATAAAGGATGCAGGAATAACCTCAACCTGAGTTACAAATGTGTTTAAACATTCAGAAAATATAAGCTACTAGTACTACCATATATATGTAAAAAAAAAAAAAAAATTAAAATGAATGTTGTCATTGAACATTTCTTTTAATCTGTTACTGAATATAATTTTATTAATTATTGAAGTGTGATGATAAATATAATTTTAATTTCTCTTATGCTTGTGGTATTTGACATAAATATACATCCATTTTCAGGTTGGTTTCATCAGAAACATAATTAATTATATATGGCACTATATTTTATTCCTACGATTTGAAATAGAAATACAATACACTGCAACACTCCAGTACGAATAATGGCGATTATGCGAAAACACATAAAATACAGTTATAAAACGTATACATTTTATAAATTTTTACCTGTGACATTAAAATTATCGGGTTGTTGATAATTTAATGCAAGTAATTTTCTTTTATACATTTGTCAACTAAATAAATAGTTTAACAACCAAAAATTACAATTATATGATATTTAAAACACACAACGTGTAATGTAAACTCAAATAACGACAACTCCACACGATCATGTGACGATGGCTTTACTAAACACCGGAAAGAATCAAAAGGTGCCAATCGATTGGTTAGTTAGTTCCAGTAACGTATTTTTTCGGTTGTTTTAAGTGCTTTCAATGATTATAATTATGGAAAGTGTATATAAAATCATGAACTTTCTGCAAGTTATATAAGTTCAAAATACAGATAAACCAAAGCTTTTCTTAATCAAAAAGTAAAGAAATAAACATTTGCTTAAAGGAGACCGGCCATCAACCACACATAAGGCATATTGTCCATTATTGAATATATTTGGGATCATAAATGACAAAACGCAAACACTTCGCCACCAGTATAAACCGAGTCAAGCGTGCCGT
>JAUTWP010166750.1:0-10622 GCA_033042655.1 Cyathermia naticoides
CCGTTCATTCTGAGCGGGATGTAGCTCAGTGGATAGCGTGCCTGTCTTTGAAGTGTTCGGTCGTCGGATCGATCCTTCTCATTGGACCCAGCTGCAGTTTGGGCTATTTTCCGTTCCAACCGGTGGTCCACAACTGGTTCATCAAAGGCTGGTATGTACTGTCCTCTTTATGGAAAAGTGCATATAAAAGATCACTTGCTGCTTATCGAAATGAATAGCCTATGTGGCAGCAGCAGGTTTCCTAAAAAGTGTGTCAAAATAACCATATGAATGACGTCTAATAACCGATGATAAGATAAAAATCAATGTGTACCAGTGGTGTCATTAAATAAAACAAACTTTACTTTTGTTATCAGCCAAGAGACATGCAGTAAGTGCTGGAATAGCCTAATCATGTACAGCTATCTCTGAGGTATAAACCTATCACAACTGATTTCTTCGTGCCTTACTTGTGTTAAACTGTTGTCTTTAGACCATGAATAGAAAGATGCGCGTATCAGTAGGCGGTAGATGCTGGTGCAGCGGGCGCATGTAAAATCAATACTTGTATAGTTATTAGGAATAAACTTGACAGCCAGTTCTCTCTTAGTGTAATGATCCATCTTGATGGAATAGCAAAGAATAGATGAAAGTTTTTTCGTGATAATAACACCGTAAATAATGCAATGATCTTTCCGCTATGAGGACAGGCAGCGTTCCTTTTATTCCAGCGCTACTTTTGATGATCACAATAAAGGAATGTTATCACGACTCAAGGGAAAGCCTTGAAGCAAATCAACGTTTGCTCAGATAAAGATGGGAAATGTTTGTGTAGAATTATAATTCCGTCAGGTCATGTTGTTTAATGTCTACATTCAGAGCCAGGTTGTTATAGCAGGTGCTAGAATTCCCCCAGGTCATATCAAGTTGTTTAACATCTACATTCAGAGCCAGGTTGTTACAGCAGGTGCTAGAATTCCTCCAGGTCAGGTCATGTTGTTTAACATCTACATTCAGAGCCAGGTTGTTTTAGCAGATGCTAGAATTCTTCCTGGTCAGGTCATATCAAGTTGTTTAACATCTACGGTCAGAGCCAAGCTGTTAATGTTATAGCAGATGCCTCTAACAGACGCAGTTTATGGTTTTATCCATCCACCACATCCGGTTCCTCCAAACATGCGTTTATACTTCACTGCAAAAGCTGCCTTTGAAGCGCTCACTTGTCTGATCAATCCTTCTCAGTGGCCAGGTTCATCAAAGGCCATGGTATGTGCTGTCACGTCTGGGAAAGTGCATATAAAAGACCAATTGCTGCTTATCGAAAAAGAGTAGCTTATGTGGCAGTGATGGGTTTCATCTTAACAAATGTGTTAGAATGATCATATGAATAACGTCCAATAGCCGATGATAAGATAAAAATCAGTGCTCCAGTGGCATTGTTTAATAAAACAAACTTTACTTTCACTGTAAAAGTTTACTCACTTAAAATGAGATACATAAAATGCCGCACATACAATGAATTGAAAAGAGAAGCAACTTATGTCGAGTAATTGTGTTTGAAAATCATGTGTAGGTACAGTCAACCTGTCTTAAGCAGCCATCCATGGGAGTAACAAAATGTGGCCTCTTAAGAGGTGGCTGCTTAATACAGGTTATATTGTACTAAATTAGCTGATTTGGGAGAAAATAAAGATAGCCTTTGAAGACAGGTGGCTGCTTATTACAGATGGCCGGTTTAGAACGTTTGACTGTATTGTCATATTCTCCCAAAACTGTAAACAATGACATTTTAAGCAATTATATACTAAAGTACCCATTAATTTTTGATTAAAAATAGTAAGATTTTTATTGTGTATTTAAACTTTTACAGTGAAGAATATTTCAGTGTCTTCTGACAGTAACATTAAACAGAACTGAATTCCTCCCCATCTTATATAAGATTGATGAAAATAAATTGTTAATTGTTTTGTACATAATATACATTTATTCAAATTGGTTTCTCTTCCCCACCCCTTATTCCACACATGGTTCCTATTATTGGACCTCATATATTCAGTGGCAGATTCAGAACATCCATTAGAAGCTTAAGTGCTACAAATGTTCCCGATAAAATTTCCACCATAAAAAAATTATCAAATAAAACAAACTTTACTTTACAATTCAGTTGTCTTTCCAGAAATTCCATTCAAGGGGGTGGGGGGCTAATGACGAGACTAAGTGCCACAAATGTTCCTGAAAATATTTCAAAAGTAAAAAATATATAAATTTAGCAGGAGCCCGTATGACCCCTAAATCTGTGACTGTAATTATTATAATGTATCAGGGCTTTCAAATTGAGCTGGCGGGATCTCCAGCTACTTCTCACATAACGGACAAAGATAGAATATACATGTATGTATTGTTTGGTGATGGTATTTACACGATGCCAAAGAATTATGGTGCCTGCCACTTTAACCTAATTCCCTTCTACTCAAAAACAATTTGAAAACCCTGTGTATAAACAATTTATTCTAACATTTGTTTTTCTTTCTTATTTCAGTCAGTAAGTTTTGAAAGTCAAACTGAGGCAGGGCACGAAGAGCATGAAGAGCTTCACCTTGTGTTGGATGATTCTGATGAAACACCATGTCATACAGGCCGTGACGTAACACCATGTCATACAGGCCGTGACGAAACACCATGTCATACAGGCCGTGATGAAACACCATGTCATACAGGCCGTGATGAAACACCATGTCATACAGGCAGTCACGTACTACCAGACACAAGCAAGAAGCATAGCGTATCATGTAGCACTCCTACATCAGCAGAAACTGGCACAGGGCAGCACAGCACGACACAGGCACATCCATCTTGTACAACATCTGGTAGAGAAAACACTCAGACAAAAGAAACTTGCGCTAACAGTAATGGATTGCTTGGCAAAGACAGTCTGTCTGGTTTGAAGTTGGGTCCATCAACCAATGGAGGACTTAGTATAAAGTCGGCTACAGGCCAGCACCGAAGAATTCAACTGACAACAATTTCCTTACTCAAACCGAAGTAGTCTATTCTAATACAATGGATACTGTTTAAACCGGAATCCTGTCAAAATTGGACAAACAATTTGGTCCAAACGTGCTCGTTTAGTGTAAATCTAACCTCTGAAAACCAGAAACCTCTTTAAACCAGACATTTTACTTGGTCCCGTGGGTGTACAGTTTAGAGAGGTTTTACTGTTTAAAGAGAGTGTCTATCAAACAATGGAGGATTTAGTATGGAGTCAGGGGTGCACAAATTAAAATTCTGCGTAACCCATTAGTGGGGTTATACAATAAATATTTGCATAACACTTCGTTTGCGTAACCCTTTTTAAAAATAATGAAATTTTTTATTTGTGATTGTTTGGATTTAATTTATATATATATATATATACATCTATAAATTAAATCCAAAAAAAAATCACGCTAACGTAAAATGGGTTACATAAGGAGAGTTTCGCACGACCCTCACGTAAACGAAACGGTCGTTCGCGCAATCTGTGCACCCCTGCAACTGACAACAATTTCCTTACTCAAACCGAGTAGTTCTATGATTGTAATATAACTGATGTGAACTTGAACAGTAGTGCACTCGGTGTAAAGTGAGACAGTCTAAAGTGGTAAAGGGTCATTCAAATACAGTGAAACCTCTCTAAACTGAACCCCCTCTAAAGCAGCATCTCCCAAAACCACACAAACAAATTTCCATTCGAATTGATAAAAAGCGACGCAATTCGCCCAATGAATCTCATCGCATTCAATGGAATTTAATCAGTTCGTGTCCCAAGAAGTGACCTAAAAACTTCAAGGTGTGGTACGAATGTCGTAGTAGCCTTGATTTTTGAAGATGTGGTGTCTGCTACTTTAATCTAATCCCCTTCTACTAAAAAAAATTTGAAAGCCCTGCAATTTCGACATTTTTGCTCATCTAAAATATAAATAAACTTATTTTATCAATGGTCATCATCAGCTTACATGCTTTGTGAAATTTTGTCACCATGTTGAATAAATAAATAATGCTAAACTGTGTGTAACCGTGTCGTACACAGCAGCCAATTAGGAGATAACCATTCAGAATTTTTCTATTTGTGGGTGTTATTGTCCATTTGATTCTGCAAATGTTAGCCTGAGGTTAATAATTTAAACATTTGCAGGGATCAAATGGACAATAACACCCAAAAATTGAAAAATTCTGTATGGTTATCTCCATTGTAAACTAAATAATTTTTCTACGGAATTAACTTTATATTTGGTATTTCTTGAAAAAAATACCAGGCTCCAAATTAACTGTAGATCTTGAATTATCAACTTTGCCTGTTCCAGGCCTGTTCTCATTGCTAATGACGTCAGTCTAGCTTTCCGGGTGTTATTTTCATTTGATCTCGGAACTATCAGTTTACAATTTATCACAAATTGTGATTTGGTTTATTTCAAAGAGTTCCTGCTATTTGACAGTCATAATGAAGCCTTAAGAAGAATCTTGTTTTAAATTATAAATCTTACCATGTAATATAAATTGTTGAAATAATTATTGAAGGTAAACTGTATGATTGTAAAACTTGTATAAACTGAATATGAAATTAAACTACATGTTTATCAAACTTGTATAAACTGAATATGAAATTAAACTACATGTTTATCATAAAGTTGTTTTTCTTTGATGTTTTAATTCACGGACAAGGTTAAAAAGCCTTTAAAAAATATCTGGATGATTCAGTGAAACCCATCTAAACTGGGCAAACAATTTGGTCCATTTACATAATTTAGTGTAAATCTAACCCCTTAAAACCAGACTGTTGCCGTGGTGGATCCAGAAATTCCATTTATGGGGGCCCCTATGACAAGCCTAAGTGCCTCAAATGTTCCCAAAAATATTTTACTATGTAAGAAATAGAAAAATTGCTATGGGGAGGTTGCAAATGGGTGAAAGATTTTCGCAGTGACGTTAAACTAAATATTCACACTCTTTCACCCACCCCCTTTAGATGTGCTACTTAGTTGGTTTAAATGTTTGAAACCTGTTGAATGATTGTTATAAGAAGCTCGCATGCATGGATGTGAAAAAAACTTGTAACCAAGCTTAATTTTTCTATTTTGCCACTGCTGAAAATTGAAATGATTAGTAGTCGGGATTTGTGCTATCAAGTGAAGTCGTTCAAAACATTGCTTTGATCTTGACTAATTGGCCATATCATTAATGTAATGGTAAATTGCAAGTTACTTTGTTCATTTATCAGAAATTCTAATTGCATTTGTGCGCAGTTATTTTGTTTTGATTCTTTATGATGTACGCTGGCATGGAAAAATAACAAATTATAAATTTGTTAACATGCTTGAAATAATGAGCATAGCACACTCAATGTTTGAAAGGGGAATAAGGTAATTGTTTTAAAAAGAATAAAAATCTTTAAATAAAATAAATAAATTTTCCCTTGCACTTTCTCCTCTACCAATTATTAAAAATCATCACTGAATTCTCATATTTCCCACCACTTGATTAAAAAATAAAGTTTATTTAATTTTTATCTTAGCAGCTATTGGACATCAATCGTATGGTCATTTTAACACATTTCTTTTAAAGGAAACGCTGCCAATTAGGCTACTCTTTCCAATAAGCAGCAAGAGATCTTTAATATGCAATTTTCTACCGACAGGACAGAACATACCATGGCCTTTGATGAATCTGTTGTGGAGCATTGGTTGGAATGAAAAATAGCCCAAACTGAAGATGGGTATTTTTTCTATTAAAAATCCACTTAAGAGTAAAATTTACAATAAACCTTTTTTGTTCTTTTTTCATGGTTTTTCCCTTTAATTTAATATCAGCCAGTGATTTTATCTTCTTTTGATTGAAAGTTTTCTTGATTAGGCTACGCATTGGTAAATAAACTTGTGACTAGAGTTTCAAATTGATTTCAATCTGGAAGAACATTTCCCACTGATTGCTTGACTCGGAACTACCTAAGATAATACGCTAGAAGGCTTTCAATTACACTGCAAGAAAGAAAACTGCTTTCTGCTTTAAACTAATTCATTTGACTTACAAATATATAAATGCATAATATTAATATCTTATAATCCAGCATCCTGTGTAAACCAGCACATTTGTTTTGGACATAAGTGGATCTGGTTTTAACAGTTGATTATAGTAAATGACCATATGAATGACGTTCAATAGCCGCTGATAAGATAAGAATCAATGTGATCTAGAAGCGTCGTTAAACAAAACAAACTTTACTTTTTACTATTAATGATTATAGTTAACAATGTTTTTTTTTGGATTTTTTGGAAGCTGGGCAATTACATGTTATGCTTGGTAAAGGACAAAAAGGTTTAAAACTAGTCTTATACTTTATTACAGAGCACTAGATTGTTTTACAATCAGCACCTGTTTAGTTTTAACACAATCTCAATTAGAAACCTGCTGCCGGAGGCTACAATTTTCAATTAGTTGCAAATGGTCTTTTCATATAGGCCCTACAGTTTGTTTTGTTTAATGATGCCACTACAACACATTGTTGTTTTGACACATTTCTTTTAGAGGAAAACCGCTACCACCACATAGGATACTTTGTTTGTAAGAAAGGGATCTTTTATATGCACTTTCACTCGGACAGGACAGCACATACAACAGTCTTTGATGAACCAGTTGTGGACCATTTGGTTGGATTGAGAAATAGCCTAGACTGCAGATGGGTCCATTGACATGCTACTAACTGAGCTACATCCCACTCGCTTGTTAAAGGAAAGCTAGTTTTAAAACATCAGTACGCCTAAAAACAATTTGTACCAATGTGTAAAACGACACATTTATTTGGTCACATGGGTGTCTGGTTTATTAGACAGTCTGGTTTGTTAGACAGTCTGGTTTATTAGACCGTCTGGTTTGTTAGACCGTCCACTGTACATTGTTTTACAATAATCAGCACCTGTGTCATAGTATTTAACAGTGGTGAATCCAGAAAATCCATTTAACACAATCTCAATTACAAATCCACTGCCATAACTTAAGCTACAATTTTCAATTACATGTAGTTGCAAATGGTCTTTTTATATACAGATTAGCAAAGAGAACTGTGTGCCATAGCGCCTAGTTATACGTGTAGAAGTCGTGGATGATTATTTGGAACAGGAGCTCATGATGCATGTCACTGGTGGGACAGGATAGATTTGCCAGTCACAAAACCCTGTTTGATCATTTAGATTACCAAAACAAACGAGTAATTTTCTTTGTGTGGTTTCACAGAAAACGTATTACTGCTGGATTATGCCATTTGCATTTATAGTACTTTTTCACAAGACAATTTTTCAAACTTGTTTTCCAGTTGTATACAAAAGCTGAAAAGATTCCAGCATTGTTTTGCATTTGAGTCAAGTCATATTGTTTAACATCTACATTCAGTCCCAGGTTGTTATAGCAGTCACATTTGAGTCAAGTTAAGTTGTTTGACGTCTACTTTCAGAGCCAGGCTGTTATAGCAAATGCCACATTTGAGTTCTGATTCGTAACCTTTAATACTGCAACCTAAAAAATCCTTTTATCAATAGTAATTAAATTAGCTAATTTACATCTTTTTTTAATGTATTGCATTCCATTTGTAACAGTTTGGTGCAAAATTCAAGATCACTCGGTCAAAATTATCTGTCAGTGAACGAGAATAGATGATCGATTGCTTAACTGCACAGTTTGATTTAAATAGTGAAACCGTCTTGCATAGTTACCTCTGTAGCAATCACTCATCTTAAAGCACCACCTTTCTGTTTTCTCAAATACAGTCAACTCTGTCTAAACCAGAACCCCTCTAAACTGGAATCCTGTCAAAACCAGACAATTCACTCCCAATGTGTCCATTTAATGTAAATCTAACCTGAAAACCAGACATTTTACTTGGTCCCGTGGGTGTCCAGTAATTTAGATGGGTTTTACTGTATCTTAATTAGTAGAAAATCAGTAATTTAGATGGGTTTTACTGTATCTTAATTAGTAGAAAATCACCTACTATCAGGCAATGATTCCATGAACCCACAATTTGTTACAACCTTTGCTTTTGCAGGTTTATTTTTGTTAATCAATTAGAGATGATTAAAAAAACCTGAAGAGGTACTTTATCACAACTGACATGTAGGCCAAATTAAGTCTATCTTTTTCAAACAATTAAATGAAAGGTTTTCAATGCAAAAAACTAATATTATTTTTAAAATACATATATATTTAAACATGTTTCCCAATCAATGTCCTTATGGGGTTATGAAAAACATTGAATCTTATTGAATTTTTGAATAAAGTTTTTTTCAGGAACACGAAAGTATGAAAGGTTTTCAATGCAAAAGGCGATATTATTTTTAAAATGCCTATATATTTAAACATGTTTCACAATCAAGATTCTTATGCCCATAATGGGGTTATGAAAAACATTGAATGTTATTGAATTTTTGAATACATTTTTTTCAGGACCACGAACATACGGTATTCAAAAATTGATCTTAAAGTAAAAAATATTGGAATTATGTTTAGTCAAAAGCAATGGAAATTAACTTGAAATTTTAAATGTCAAATAATCTAATGACAGTTTGAAGGGAAGTAATGTTTATTTATGTTCAGCACATTATTTAATCAATTAGCTATTAGGCATCAACCATGGTGTATGTGTGATATTGGTTTTCATAAGAAATCCACAGCAATTTGACTTGTTTTTAAGGTCAGGTCAAGTTGTTTAACGTCTACATTCAGAGCCAGGGTGTTATAGCAGATGCCTTGTTTTTTCAGCAGAAGCATAGTCTTTTATATTCACTTTCCTCTGAGAATTTGAAATGTCAGAATGAATTGATATACAAAGTCTCGTCCAGCTACTGTAACTATGGATAAAATCTGTCTATACTGGTATGTTTCATTAGTCCCAAATGAATCTGGTTTAGACAGAGTTCACTGTATATTTAAATGGATTTTTAAAATCAGGCGTTATTCAAAATAGGCATTAGAAGGACTATTTTTCTAACTGCTGTACAAAATAACCACTATAAAATGTTGCAAATATCAAATGATGGTGTTTCAGTTGGTGCATGAATAAAGATGTTTTACAATCTTGATAAAAAACAAAAACATTTTGGCGAGAGTGCTGTATAAATGATATTAGCAGTTTCAATATTATTTCTAAAAGAAAATTTTGATTAACTATTATTAGTATTATCAAGTGTCAGATGACAATTTTCACATGGTCTTCATCAATAACAGTTGTTCCATAGACTGGGTTTTTTTTTACAGAGCATGAGTTTTTTATATGCACTTTCCACATGCAACAGGCTTTGATATACTGGTACCAGTT
Source organism: Cyathermia naticoides (assembly GCA_033042655.1). Taxonomy (NCBI): domain Eukaryota; kingdom Metazoa; phylum Mollusca; class Gastropoda; order Neomphalida; family Neomphalidae; genus Cyathermia; species Cyathermia naticoides. The sequence continues at coordinate 9,323 of JAUTWP010166750.1, forward strand.
TCTGTAAACTATAAAGGTAATTTGTCCTCTAGGAGAGATTGTAAACTGATAGTAAGCATGTTCTATAATTTGATTGGCTAATTTAAGAGATCAAATGAAAATAAAACATGGAAAACTTGACAGTGATGTCATTGGCAACAGGAAAATTCAAGAGCCTACAGTTAGTTTGTAGTCAGGTTTTATTTTGTTAGTTGTTATATTTATTTTCATGCTTACATCCAATTAAGGTTCAAGCATGCTGTCATGGGCACACAGCTCAGCTTCCTGAGCTGTCTGTCCAGGAAAGATATTGTTAGTAGAAGAGAGGAAACCTGCTACATTTTCCATAAGCAGCAAGGGATCTTTTATATGCACTTTCCCATAGACCGGATAGCACATACCATGGCCTTTGTTAACCAGATAGAACCACTGGTCGGTGCAAGTGGAAACACCTTCCCATTGAGCCATGCGGAGCACTCACTCTGGGTTGGAATCGACACAGAGGTTAAAAATCCCATGCCTCAAGTGAGAGATTCGATCAGTACCTACCAGCCTTGTCCGATAGTTTAACCACTCGGCCACAGAGACTGGTGGAATGGCATATGGACCATTTTGCATCTAACCTCTTCATGTATAGACTAGTGAAATCTTATTAAAATATCCTGTTTTATTTCTGTACATCGATGTTTATTCATATTTTTCTCAACAGTATTGCATATGGCAAAATAATTTATGCATAATTAATATGCAAAAGAAGTATGTACATCTAATGAAATAGTCTATAATTTAAACTGTCTTGATCCCTTTCGACTCCATATTGACTTGAACCGAGTCTAGAGACGACTCTCTGAACTGGTCCGGAGATTTTGACAAGACCTGAAAACAATAGAGGTAGACAACTCTTAAAAGGGAGACAAATCTTGAAGTAATTCATTGCTATTTAAACCAAAAAAAAAATAAAAAAAATATTTAATCTGAAAATAGAGGGTAACAACTTTTGAAAGGGAGACAAATCTTGAAGTAATTCATTGTTATATTTAAAAACTGGCCTTGCGTAACATATTTCATGTTTGTGTAAATTTTAATTTAATTTAAAAAAAAATCTTTCCTGTTCAGTATTGCTGCATTGCCACCTAATCTCGATTGAGATTCAAACGTCTAATTACAAACAAAATAAAATATATAACAAATTTCATTACAGTCTTAAGCAGCCACCCAGGGAGTGAGCAAAAGTGGCCGCTTAAGACAGGTGGCTGCTTATTACAGGTTGACTGGTTTTGGTATATTGAAATATATTTAACTATTTTCTGAATACACGTAA
>JAUTWP010166761.1:0-10621 GCA_033042655.1 Cyathermia naticoides
TAAAGCCGGTGCGTTTTTTTGTTTTTTGTTTCTCGATTATCATACTTACTTGGTAGAGTTTGACAATGCAAATTTCCAGATCGGTAAGTGAATAACCGATGTGGCCAACAAATATTGTTTTATGTGTTTTGACGCATCAGTTGAATACCTGAAAATACGGTTCTGAATCTAATCCCTTTAAGCTATCAGCCTTAACTTGGCTTAAGGCTGGTATGTAATCACAGTAATGAGATCGAATCTCTCAATCGAGGCATTGGATTTTTAACTGGTATCGACTCCATCCCAGAGTGAGTGCTCCACAAGGCTCAATGGGAAGGTGTATCCACTTACACCGACTGGTGGTTCCATAACTGACGATAACTTTATGCTAACCTGTCTATGGGAAAGTTCATATAAAAGATACCTTGCTGCTTATCGGACGCGGTGGATGGATAAACGCGAGAGGCGTCTGCTATAACAGCCTGGCTCTGAATGTAGACGTTAAACAACTTGACCTATCGGAAAAAAAAGAGTAGCCACTGTGTGGCGGTTGCAGGTTTCCTCTCTTCTACTAACATTAATATATGTCCTGGACAGACAGCTCAGGAAGCTGAGCTGTGACAGCATTCTTGAATTGGATGTAAGCACGAAAATAAATATAACTAACCCCCAACCAGTCCTCATAAGACTTCGAGTGAATTATTATGGGGTGTCCCGACATTGCACTACTTAACTACATTGAAGAAATAAATTTTAAAAAACATGCATTAATGAAGATAAATTTACTTTAATACGTTTCTATCCTATCTATAGTAGCCTATAACCCCATTTAATATCATAAAAATTATTTGCCGACGTGTCCTAGCATTCAGTCAGTTCAAGGGTCGTTATCCTAATATAGCTGCAATTGGTAAACATTACTTATTGAGGACCTTAAAATTATACTTCTTGTATTCATATATTATATACAATGTACATGTTTAGTAATGTCCAGAAACAAATGTTTTGTGATGTCTGGAATGTTATCGATATAGACCTTCCTTTCACCTGTACTGCTACAGATCTTGGAAAACACCACAAGTCATAATTTTAGCAGTTCACCCATCCATTGTTAAACCAATAAACACATTGGGCCATAATAAGAATATTATATTACTATTTATACTGTACATTGAATTCCTCTCAACAATAATTGTTTCCAATTAAAATATATCACTGAAATGTTGTAATACATGTACAACCAATTGAAAGACATTAAAAATAAAGCCAATTATGGTAACATACCAGTATCTAATTTTTTCATTTGCTAAAAAGCACTTTTAAGAGTTAGACCCTTAAATGTTGCCTTACCTTCCTCCTACTGGTCGTGTATTCTAAATATAGTAGTCATGATACTAGTATACTAGTAACTGGTTCAGATACCAGTACAGTACAGTACCGTAAGTTGTTTTTATGTGTAATATTTTGTGAATGATCACTTTTTCAATTTTTATTATTATAAATGACAAATAACACAATTGCACAGTTCTGAGTTGTTATTTTATTATAACAGTTTGTACATGGTTAAAAAAAATGACAATATATTGCAATATATACCAAGTGTAGACAAATAATGCAATATATTGTGAAACAAACATCTTGTAATACCCAAACCCTACTACTTCAGGTATGAACATACAATATGAACAGTTTAGCACAAATGAAAAACTGCTAAATTTAGTGGACACATACATTTGTAAAATGTTCTTATAAATTATATCAATTGAGTAACACGATTTTTCTCCATAGTTCATTAGGTATTTTTAGTCATGACAATCCAACAATTTGTAAAATATAATCCGTTTTTAAATTTTCATAATACAATCTTGATTATAAAGACCACCAAATGACCATTGATATTAGGTGACCTTTATATACCTGTTAGAACACAAGTTAAAGAACAATTTTGTATAGTTACTACCAAAGTTAAAATTGTTGCGTTTGCAGATGATGACACCACCACCACCGATTTCTTCTTTGATAATAATACAATTTTAAAAATGCGTAGAAATAGAACAAAAACAATTATGATTTGGCAGACAGGATAGTAGTTTTTAATAATGATTCACTCAAAAGCTCTTTTACCCACTTTGAGCCAACAGGCCCCATGCTTATAAAATTAAAGTTAAAACTTAAATTTTAACATCATAAACAAAATGTCATGCATTCTATGTGGAGCAGAGAAATGCCAAGTTTGGGGGCTACAACACTTGCGAGTGGAACAAGTATTATGTAGTATGTCATAGAGGGGCACAATCTGGATGAAGGCCTGGTGCTCCATCCTCAAGAGTGACCAAGCATTCTGCCACTGTCTATATGCAGACAACTGCCATGTTAAAAATCTCCAGACTTTGTGGATGCTAATGTCTACAATTTTAAAAGTTGTATAAACACGAGGCTAGGTGAGTGTATTTCCACAGATCTAGTGGCCTTTACATCAATTTGACTGTATGTTTACCTAATTCTTTTATAAAACACCATTTTCCACTTTAAAATATTTTGTGAGCAAGAAATAATAATGAAAAATCTACAAAATTAAATTTTGTATTACCATACCTAACAATTTCTGCCATATTAATCTAATCGCATGATTAGTACTGTAGTAAAGTTTGTACGTACAAACAACACTTGACTAAATGATTGAATTTCTTTCAACTATCAATGTATCACTCTATCTAAATGACCATCCATCGAATCCAGAAATCTGTCCAAACCAGATTGATCTGATAGTTCCCAAAAATAGCACTAAAAATCTGTATAATCTAGCACTGCCATAAACTAGCACCTTGCGTAAGTCTGTTGGATCTGGTTTGGTCAGAACCCACCATGTGTAGTCTGTTAAAGTGCTGTCTTCATAGGGTTCCCGCACTACCCTGGTAATTGTTTTCCATGTTTTCCCCAGGATGTGTAGGAACCCTGTCTCAGTTATAGTCTGTCATCATTTCCATTTTACAGTTTAGGCTATCATGCCTACAAGGACAAATTACACTAAAATCCTAACTGACCAGCTGTCAGGATTTTTTCTGTAAGAAACTCAACTGTCTCATTAATTTATACAATACAGAAAGTGATCCTCTTTCAACAGTTGATAAACATATCCTCAACACAAGATTGAGAATACAGCCAACCATTGTGTCAGATCTGCCAATTCTTCTGTGTTCAATCATCTTGTCCATGTTGTAATATTGAGAATAAGCATAGATAAGTCAGGTCACACACACAACAAGCTATCTCAGTCAACCTGGAAGAGAAAGAAAATTATTTTTGTACTAAATTTAATTATAATTTATAATAATTTTGTGACTGGATTTGTTTAACAGGTCCGGTGATTGACATTATTCTGTTAATTAGAAAAACATTACTGAAATGTTGATATTACCTCTTAAAACAAAAATTCCTTTCTTAAAACAAAGGAATTAAGATTTCTACATACACAGACCTCGACAGCAATTTTGAAGTAATATTAACTAAGTAAATACCATATTTTCCAGACTACCGGTATATATTGCACCCTTTTTTAACTCACACTCTTGAATCCATTCATATATAAGACGCACTGTTTTATAAAGTGCATGTTACTTTAAGTTTTTACAGTACAATGGCCAAATGTTTATCCTTTTTTTTAGCTACTTGTCTTGGGTGCATTGTTTATAATTAAACTTGTTCTTGTCATACTGTCAAAAAGATGTGTACGTTTTAAACAAGCAGTCTATAGATTGCCTAAAACCACTGTGCACAATTGAGGTCCTGTTATCAGTGTCACGTGACATCTCACATGCACTAGTTAGGCAGGAAGGCTATTGCTAAAACAACAGTATTTCGTTTCCGGTATTTCAGCTGTCGTTTGTCCAAAAAATAGGGTACCCATCAATGATAAAAATGTTATCACAAATCAGTTTTGCAACATCTTTTTCTGCGACCTTTGAGGGCTGTATAAACATTGTTATTGTTATAATGTATACAACTACATATGAACTTACAGTGTCAATCCTCATTTTGACACGTGTATTTATTTGCTGCTGCTATTGCTTGTAAACGAGCCAGTTGCCCCTCGTTGCCTAAGAGCCTGAAAGAAAATAATTTTATTTTTTATTTCCCAGCATAGTAGGCTCTACACCACTTGCATGCAATTAATAACAATTTACTAGCTGAAAAATGGAATATAAAGTTTGCTCATATTTAACACTTTCACTACACACTACTACTTGCTATTGTGCAAGACAGCATTAATGAAATTTGAAATCTTAATAAATAGAAAATGTGACCTTTTTAAAAAGACATAAAATTATTGTTGTTACAATAATAAAAAATACAAAGAATCTAGTAAAATAGATATTTAACAACACCCCAGTACAAAAATAAAATTGGCTATCTTATGTCTATAATTGCTATGATTTTTACTGGTATACCTTTATCATTCACAAAAATATTCAATTATCAATAACATCCATTGTTTACTTGTTCACCTGGTTTAAAACACTATTTATTATCTATAATTATAATACAATGATGCATGGATTGGTTAAAAGGCACAGCCAATATAAAACATTTCCAACAATACAAAACATAGATGCAACAATACATCATGTAACATTAAAAAAAGAAGAGTGAAAGAAAGAGAGAAGACATTGGACAGAAGTGGAAAAGGCTAGTTTCAATCTAGAGTAAGTATATATGCTGAAACCAAAAAAAACAGCTAATTGATTAATTTAGCACAGAGTTCTGTTTAATTGATGGCTTAAAATTGAAATGACACAATGTGGAAAATATAAGGCAACTGATCTAAATGCATGGTTCATACACATGCTACCAAGCAATGATTCTCTTGACATCATCTTTAACACACATTCAACAAGTTAAACAAGTCTAAAGACAACTTTTTCTCAGTCAACAAAAAACATTTATAGGAATTTTAAGAATAAAAGTAACCAAAAATGTTATGAATCAGCACTTGAACATTTAACCAAATAACTGATTGGCTATCAAATTTAAGCAGAACATAGGACGTATCATAAAATTACTGAAAAGAAATGTAATATTTTAATTTCAATCATTCAACAATTTTCAAATGCTCATGTGAAATGTACTCCTTGAAATCTGAACTATGTAAAAATAATTCAATTTTGTATCACTTTTAATAGTTATTTTTAGAAAAAGCCATTTCATCATTGATCAGAATCCTGTGCTGTTTTAAACATGATCTTATGAAGTGTCATTGTGCCGGGAAGAGTATTTATTTTTGGTATTTAGTCCACATAGAACATGAACATATGTCATTTTCAGTTCAGAATTTATAACATTAGTCCGATTTCTTGAATGCCTATTCCTTTTGCAACCAATTATCAGCAACTTTTTAAAGGTAATGCAAAATAGAACCATAACTGTAGCTTTAATTAACTTGTCTCTTTATTAACACATTACCACCAATTGCCTACATATAAAACCACAATTTATCAATACTAATCAAGCAGTAATGGATGCTTCAAGTTGAAAAAATGGAATAGCTAGTGAATTTATAAATAACAGATAACACAAAGCATTTGAGTAAAACAGTAGAATGGTGCAACACTATCAGGAAATAAATTTATACTAAAATAGTTAAAATAATAAAAAATAGTTCAGATATTTCAGCTTTAATGCTAATCTAGAGTACCTTTTACCCTGTGATGCCTTGAAATAATTCCAACTACAGACAAAGTATATTCCACACAGGTGGAAGTTCAGCTTTCGTTCATAATTGTGTTACAAACCCATAAAGCTAAACAAAAAGTGAAGGACAGTTAGACCGTTACAACAACCATCATTACCACAGCATACTATTCAATATAAATCTAATAGCAACAAACATACACATTGTTAACCTCACATGACATAACAAAATCCACACTATATAACACAATTCTAATTCAAAATGAATACTGGTATGCAATTTGCCTCTGAAAAAAAAAAGCTTTTTACCAACCAAACATACTCAACAGATTAAACATAATTATAGTTTATTTATGATGGAACTCATGCTACCCTTTGACATTTATCTTTACAGAACCAAGTGACTTGATCTTTTGAAACATTGCTTGTTTTTCTAAATTATGATTTAATTGTTTATTCAAATCTCATGACTTTGCCAATCTGATCTACTATCATCCAGTCATTTCTTTAAAGTTTTGGTGTGCCTAAAATATTTAATGATGATGTAATTGTCAAACCTACCATTATAAATGTGGTAATATTTTACCCAATTTATTTTTAAATTGTTTTTAAACACTAATGGATCATACAATTGTGAATATTTTAGGTTCAGTTGCTAGCTCTCAGTGGCTCTATGTTTTTGCTAAAATATTGCCGACAATATACATTTTAATGATATGAACAGATCAGCACAAAAATCATTAATAGATTTTAACCTGTCTACGTCTGCTCATGAGGCCTGTATCCATGACTTTGCAACTAGCATTAGGAACAGTTGTATTCCAAACGATGTGTGTACCACTCTGTTGTGCCCTGGCTGGCTGCCATTTGCGATCAGGTCTAAAAAATGGATAAAAGCCAACGTTTGCAACAGTATCTCGGTACGTGAGAATTCAGGTAGGACTTCATATGAAAATTAAATTAGGAAATAAGCAATACAAGGATTGGCATTAAAAACAAAACAATTGTCATGAGACCACCATTTAATTTAAATGTGTGACTCTCAACTAATGATGCCAAACTAAAACGGTGATTGTTTGCTCTCCAACTATCGTGTTTTCAGAAATTTCCTTTGTTTTTCATGAGCCATGATAAATAATGAATAAACCCTGACTAAAATTGATTGACTGAATCTCAACTAACAAAGTAAAGTTTATTTTATTTAACAATGCCACTAAAATGACTTGATTGCTTTTTAATAATTGACTTTTGGATAACAAACATACAGCCATTCTTACAGATTTTGTTTAGAGGAAACCCTCTGCCACCTGGTGACCACATTTATATGGACTTTCCCACAGACAGGACAGCACATACCAAGGTCTTTGATGAACCAGTTGTGGACCACTGGTTGGAATGGAAAATAGCTCAAACTAACAAATGGTGCTTATAGTGAATTCAGATTCCTTCAGTTTTTCAATAATCCCAAGTAACAAATGGTGCCTATGTAAGTTCAGAAATTCCACAAATTGTCCATGAATCTCAACTAACAAATGGTGTCTATGTCAATTCAAATACTCTACAAGTTTTCCATGAATCTCAACTAACAAATGGTGTCTATGTCAATTCAAATACTCTACAACTTTTCCACGAATCTCAATTAACAAAATATGGTGCCTTTGTGTATTCAAAAATTCCCTAAATTGTCCATGAATCTCAACTAACATATAGTGCCTATTGTGTATTCAGAAATTCCCTCAGTTTTCCATGAAATAACACAAACATTTACTAACATGCCAAGGCCATGAACTTGTTCTCATGTTGTATGTATTTTTAATAAAATCTAGATACATATATATATATATGTAGTCTGTAATGTTTTATGATTGGCCACTACAGTTGAATTGTTTATAAATTTTGTAATCAGGCCTACACAAAAATAGTTTAAACTTGTAACCGTGACAGCCTTAATAGTGGACGTTTCAAACTTTATAAAACTGTATTTACACATTTCAACATTATTGATGAAGTAGTTTCAAAGATATTTACCATAACTATGCACGTTCACATCAACAATATACAAATATGGTTAAATGGCTAAGACTCACACCGATAACCATAAGATACACAACACTAAACTTACACAAACGATGAGTGAACAAAATAATTGCTTCACAATTTAAAAGGTTGATGGTGTTTTTTTTAATGTAAATGACACTTCATAAAGAATGAATGTATGCAGAGTAATGAAGGTAAAATGGGGACATATGCCCACTCCCAAACAATTCTTGTGAATTGACAGTCAGGTATGAATTGATAACACAAAGTGTCATCTGGGTCTACACCTGCAATAATAAATTTATTAAATCAGCTCTCGAAATTCGGATCATCTTGCGATGTCAATTTTGTAGGAATATTAACAAAGTAATGCCATCACAAATCAGGTTTGCAAAGTCTTTTTACTGCAGTAAAGCCGATTGGTGTCACAAATTTCGAGGGCTGTTAAATGAAGGAATACTTAAAGGCAAGTGTCTTTGCAATATTATATGAAATCATTTAATTTTATTACTAAAAAACCAGGATTACAAGAAACAATGGATGTGCCAAAATGGATTTTCTAAACAATATGTTGTAATCAATGTATAATTATTATAATGATAAAAATAAAACCTGTAATAACTGAAATTAGTTCACACAACATAATTATGATATAACTTATAAATGGTGTACACATCAAAGTGATGTGTCCCACAAGAAATGTTATGTCCCTTTACAAAGTGATACGAGTCGTATGACATCAAAAACTATGACAACATCAATGTATTTCATAACAATGCTGCTATTTTGCATTTATCATTAACAATAAGACTAAAGAAAATAAACAAAATATCAAACTTGATTCCATTTTATATAAAGTTTATATCACTTGTGATATATTTTTAATTTGTCTATCACTAAAGTTGATTTATTTTAAAAGTATTTCACGGGATATAAACTTGATATGAAATAGATGATTGTTTAATATCCGATGTGTTAAAATGTCCAGTAATAATGATTAGTGCCTTTCAAAGAATATCCAGTAGTGTGCTGTTGATAACAATAATCCCACAATATTGATAAACATAATGAATAACTAAAGTTTTTGATATGCATTTTATGTCATACTTTGCTTGCTCCTTGGCATCTGTGTGATAGGCGGCTAGCTTACGATCTCTATCGTTCAATGATTCTTGATGCCAACCACTACTCGCACTGAAAAACACAACCATAACTACTGCTAAACAATGAATCTAAAATTGGTTTACACAATATTTATTTTCATTATAATACAATGTAACTGACAAACAAGAAAAGCATATACAGGGCACAATATTTCACGCGAACCGTCGTTCTGTTCGCGTGTAGGTTACGCAAAATTAAATTCACGCGAACAGCCATTAGGTTACGTGGTTACATGTATCGTTTTGTTAAAATTTGCAAACTTTATTGTCACAGGATGGAAGTGTTCACAAAAAGACGCTTGAAAATGTTTATTAAAACATTGTTTTTGTATTTTGTTTCAACTTTATGTTATTTATAAGGTTTAGCTAACATTTCCATCTTTAAAATTTAAGATCGATGTAATTTTCAGATAGCCAATTAGGTATCCCATTGGTTAGGCAAACATCATTCATGTAACCGAACAATAGGTTACCTAGTTAAAAACCACGTGAACCGACTTCGGGTTACCTGACATTTTAAAATATTGTCCCCTGCAACTGAGAGAGGCGACAAATCTGGCCTGTGTGCTCTACAATGGATGCAAAGAATATAAAATACGACCAATTGATCGAACACTGAAGATGCCTTTAACTTCAGTCTGAATACACATCTTATTCCACGTGATAAAAAACACATAATAATAAAAGAAAAGAAATAAAAAAGATAAAAAATTGCAGATATTTAATATAACGAAACGTGTTAATATATTTGTGAAGAGAGACCATTATTTAGTGATACACTTTCTTGCACTCGATCTGCGCAACGTCAAATCCCTTGACAATTTTACCAAAGCCAAAGTAGAATTTAATTGGTTTTGATAAATGTTCATCAGAGCTGGCGGCGTAGAAATGGACTGCGGGTTTCACCGCTCGCTCCAATCACATGTAAATGGGCAATAATTGTATGTATATGGATAAAAGGGTGCATTTCTAAGGCTGAAGAAGCATCATCTATTCCGCTATCAGCTGACCCGATATCGAACTATTCCTGTTAATTGAGAAAGATTGGCGCCATCGCCTGCTGTCGATTTTGTCAGCGAGATGAACGGATTTTCGTCGTAGCGAGGTCTGACAATTTTCTTTTGCTTCCACAGAAAGGTTATTTTGGCCTTGGGGAGTTTGTGCATGCAACCTTTGATGGAAGAATAATTTCGAGCAGTTTTCCACAGCAGCATGAGATTTATTATTCTGGATTTATATCGAATTTGTTGGCAACATTCACCAACAATTTTCACTTCCTAATGCATCTGTCGAAGTAAATCTGGAAAGTCCATCTCACAAATTAGTAAATTAAATATTGGAGGATGAAATTTCACGTGATGTAAAACGCTCTGGCATGTTTTTAGCTTTAGCGATGAGAGGAAAATAAAAGTGTGGAGAGACACGTGCGATCTTGTTTAGCAATTGAATTCTAGAATTCAATTATTTTCATAAATATTGAAAGATAAAGTTTCGTGTGATATAAACAAGTTATGTGCAGCGGCCATGGCGGTCTGGCCCACCGGGAAAGTGATGGACTACATCTTGGTTAAGTCAAGTCAAAGGATTTAACGTCTGCATTCAGAACGAGCTGTTATAGCAAACGCCAGCCTTGGGTCCCAGTTATGATGACGATCATCTCTGTGGTGCAAGATAGGGTTACGTTTTGGGATTAAGTGGTCCTTTTGTACCCAATGAATGGGCCCTTTACAGGACTGGACTGAAAGTTTTAACGT
>JAUTWP010166772.1:0-10620 GCA_033042655.1 Cyathermia naticoides
CTAATTGAGAAATATTTGTTGAGTTTTGATCTGAAAAATAACATATCTTTATGAAATACAATTTTAAAATATATATACTCACCTATCATGATGGCAACGACCAAAGCGAACAACGTTACAACTGACGACATGGTAGCAGGGTTTGAATTTAAGAATGTGTAAGCCACGACAGTTTTGAAATGTTTTGGCCATGGGTGAAAGACTCACTGACAGCAGTTAGTTAAATTTAACCTTTAGAACAAATAAGCATTACAAGTTATTTTGCCAGTGGCTAAAAATGTCACCGGTGAAGCAGCCCAGATAGCCATCTATATCGGCCCGATATTGGCTACATCTCGGTCATCTCGAGCCTATCTCTCCTAGATCGGGACAATCTCGGTCCGATGTAGGCTATCGCGGCCGTATGCATCGCCGCTGCCGACATCGTACCCATATCGGTCCATGCCGTTAGTTGCAAGCGTTCGACAGTAAATTTGCCCTTTAAAAATATTAATATATGCAAACTACATGTATATCACATTAAATGTGGTTAATGTATATTGCATATAATTTTGACGAGCTTAGATGTCGCTATGTTTTTTAATGTATTTTGTGCTGAACTGAAATCCGATAATCCCGCCATATTGTTTTTGATGATCAAGTAGGTAATGCTTTTGTTTATTTTAATCCGATCTAATCTCGCTAATTATAGAATAAATTACTTCATAAATATATTATAAAATGCAGGTGGATCAGTTCTGGTATATTATTGACTGTTTTAAGTATCCATGGGTCTCTCCAAATGGTTCACGGGGGGGGGGGCAAATACCGGAATGGGGGGAGGATAAAAAGGAAGATACCAGAAACTGTATTAATTGATGAAAATTGAATGAAATCTGTCAGAGAAAACTGGTTGCATATTTGTTTTTTTATAATGAATTGTTAGGATGTGATGTCTAAGTGTTAATGAGAAGGATGTAGCGTTCCCGCCTTTGAAGCGGTCGGTCGTCTGATCGATCCTTCTCAGTGGACCCATCTGCACTTTGGGCTATTTAGTGCTCCACATCTAGCTCAACAAAGGCTGTAGTATGCGTTGTCCTGTATTTGGGAAAATGCATATAAAAGATTCCTTGCTGCTTATGGAAAAGAGTAGCCTATGTTGCGGCAGCGTGTTTCCTCTGAAGATGTGTCAAAATGAGCATATGTATGACGTCCAATAGCCGTTGATGATTCAAAATCAATCCACTCCAGTGGCGTCGTTAAATAAAACAAACTTTTATGTCTAAATGTACTATTTCAATTAAAGGGATGGTGTCTGATTATATATGTTTAAACTTGTTTGATGTGCACCATGCTCCCATTTTTCTGACGCAACGATCTGTTGTACCATGTTGCCGAGATCGGGCCGATGTCGGTGCCGAGATGGCGGAAATTGGGCCAATATTGTTTGGCTATCTGGGAGGTGATTATGGTGTTTATCGCTTACATTCAGAGCCAGGCTGCTATAGCAGACGCCTCTTTCAGGAGCCGTTTATGGTTTTAAAACATTCATTGCGTCTTCCCTTGCTGCTTATCGAAAAAGAGTAGCCGCATTAGTGTGGCGGCAGCGGGTTTCCTTCTAAAAATGTGTGTCAAAATGACCGTATGAATAACGTCCAATAACCGATGATGATAAAATCAATGTGTTCCAGTGGCGTCGTTAAACAAAACAAACTTTACCATTGCGTCTCGGATAGAAGATAGGAAACCCACTACCGCCACACTGTGGCTACTCTTTCTTTTTTCGCTAAGCTCCAAGGGACAGGATAGCACAAATCGTGCCCTTTGTCAAACCAGTCATGGAACCACTGGTCAGTGTAAGTGGTTACACCTTCTCATTGAGCCTTGCAAATCACTATAGATTAGTCGATACTGAGATTCGATCTTAGTATCCAGCAGCCTTAGGCAATATGTCCAATAGCTTAACCACTCCCCACGGAGGTATGTCGGTGAATCACCTCGCCTAAGGCAATCTATATAAAACCAACGTCTGAAGGCTATTACTCAGTGATAGCGATTCACTTGATATAAAGTAGTAGTATTATGAATTCTAATCTCTATTTCCATTTAGCTTGTCTCGTATTTGAATGATATTATTAGTAGAAGTACTTCAATGTGTATCAGTGATTGGAGCGGATCAAGCTGTTCTGATGGGGGGGGGGTGTCCAAGACAAACATGGCACCATAACATTATGAAAAGGCTCTATTGAAACATTACACACGGTTCACGTCGACCATAATATAATAGTGCTACAACAGGGACGCTGGCAGACGTATTCTGCAGTATTAAAACTAAATAAATTTGAAAAAACCCTTAAAATCCTAAATAAATGGGGCACTTCTCAAATTTGAGGGGGGCGGACCCTTTGGGCCACAAGATTGTGAATTTGATTTGACAATTATTACGATGCAACAAATCGTTGCGTCAGAAGAATGGAGCATGATGCGCATCAAACAAACGTACACGATATATTCTAAAAGGTTAAATATTATTTTAAAACCCCCAGACACTGCCACTTTAAGCCTTTAATATATATTTTTTAATAAGGTAATTATCGGTATGACGCCTGTACAATAAATACATATTTACATTATGATAATTTAATAATTTAACGAAACTATAGATAATTGTTGTCCCGAAAAATATTAGAACGTGTCCGAATCGAAGGTACGGTTCATGTTCGGAAGTGATTCTCGAAACAAAGGTGGCGTTTTACTTTGTCTCGTTTTTTGTTGATTTTACAATTACGACTGATTAATATTTGAAATTGAAACGGCAAAGTGAAGTAAGTACAAACAAAATAACTTAATAACATATTTGCGTTTACTAATTTAATTCTATTAACGAATAATTGTGACATTGTCGAGACGTGGCTGTTTATCTAAAACATGTCGATAATATTCTGACTTGAACAGAATCTAGGAATAGCACGACTGGGTCTAGAATGGAAATTATTTTCAGTTTATTTTATACAGGTACAGTCTATCTTATACATTTTAATGTTCTTAGTATCAAGTACTGAATTTGTAATTAAGGTAATTATCTTAGTGTCAAACTTCAAGTTTTAAAAGTTCGAATAATCAATATTTATAATATTTAATGATTTATAATAGGTGATAGTTTGTTTTCTTCTCACAATGCATCATTTACATGTTTAAAAATACGTTGTCCCAGAGGAAACCCGCTGCCGCCACATAGGTTACTTTGCGATGAGCAGCAATGTATCTTTTATATGCACTTTCCCACATACAGGACAGCACAGAAATCTATATTTTAAAGTCGCAGTGTCTGTTTAAAACATTGTTTAACCACTTAGAATATAAATTATCTTGCACGTTTGTTTGATGCGCACCACAATCCATACTTCTGAAGCAACGATATGCTGTACTATATTTAGATAATGGCTGTGAGAAGTGACCCGCTTCTAGATTTTTTTTTATTTGCACATGCTGGGTATTTCCATGATGAGATCACATGATCGTATCTTTGTGGAGTAAAATGGCTACAACTCCGCAAACAAGACTTTCTACGAAGGCAACTTTCTCATCAATATATATGTCAACAGCAGCTAAAAATAGCACAACTAGTGACTTTTGTATCGTCATGTCGTAGAAATAATGGCGTCTCGATTTTAGTATGGCAATGGCAACCCTGTGGTCCAGGCAGTGATTCCTTCATTGGGCTAACCAGTTTTGACAAATTTGGACGAAGCTCTTCACATAGAAAATAGAATGTTTCTTTTGTCATGCAAAAGTTTTGTATCCACTGATCATTATCAAATGTTTTCTTAACAATGTATTGCCACCAATTACAAGCTCGCTCTCTCTCATCCAACATCTCTTTTCATGAGTTAACCCCGAAATAAGACTTGTACGGTACTTAAGTCTGTCCTATTCGGCGCATCCCTTGGCCTTAACAGAATTCCGATTTGGGATGTTTTTACTAATTCGGAATCAGGATTTTTCCAATTTGTTGGATAGGCCTATAGGACGTTTGATGTTTACTAATGCATGACGTCACTTTCGCACACGCGCATTTCTCTGGCGGGCAAAAGACGCCAGCCAGACAAACATAAACAATGGCTAATCAGTGGAAAATGACTACCGCACATGTTCACTGAATCCAAAAATACCTTTAACATCATTAATCTATACCTTGTTCATTGTTTTATTAAACACAATCAAACACTTTTTAATTCCTTACTTGTTTGTTTTATTATGATGGTAAAAAATAGTCACCAAAAGAGTTATCGTTTTTACCCTCCAACGAAAAGCGAGCAATGCACTTTATAACAATGCATTTTTTTTGGTTTTATCGTTTTTCGAGTTACATAATTATACAACTCTTCTTCTAGTGTTGTATAAGTATTTCTGTGTGTGTGCAGTGTGCTATTTCTAGGCCTGTACGGGAGCCCGGGCTCGCAAAAATCATTGCGTACTCTCTGGTTTTCCTGGCATACGAGCCCGCATGGTTCTTAAATTTTGTATAAATGAAATTGACTTCTATAAAAAAAAGAAAAAAAAAAGAAAAAAGATCGTAATAAAAAACAACAATAATAATAATCATCTATTTTGATTGAAGCCATAATTATTGGTTTTGGTTTATAAACATTCATCCTGAACAACAAAACGTAAAGCGGACCCATTATTAACTTTGTTTTACCAAGTCTCCAAACTTGATTTGTGTGTTAATAAATGAAAGAGTAAGCTCTCCCTAGGGTTTAATTGATGTTGCCTATTAAGTATTCCTTCTAAGTATGAGTGCAGTGTAAAACAGAAATGTGAAACTTTAAATTCTATTTCTTATTCCGATCACTAAATATTAAATATTCAAATTTTGAATCAACCTCTTTACGCTGTTCTGTATATTACTCTTGCACTATTTCACACCGGTTTTAAACGTTTGTTACCGCTGGAGGAGTTTGTAACCAACATTGAAAATGCTTTATTCGATTGATATAGAAAGTATTACAAGTTCAACCAATACATTTCTATTAATATTGTGTTCATTTGTATCTGAAGTAACTCTTAATCATGTAAAATGTTTTAGCTTTTTTATGGATAGACTAGGCTAATGCTAAACATATTATGTATACGATTTTAGGTGATTAACGGTAATATCACAAGTGTTCATCATTTTTGTAGTACAAATGATCAGCGTAAAACATAAAGCAGTGGGTATTGCATCACAATGAACAAAGCAAAGTAGCAATATTAATTATTTTACTTTAGTGAAGTCACTTGATGCATGCAAACACAAATCTATATTTTATTAATAACCTGCAGGCAAAAAGCTTATCGACCTTGACCTTGATTTGTAACTGCATTTACATTAAATTTAAAGTGCCACAACCAATTTCTGTTTTCATTATTATTTTACTTGTATTATGCATTGACTTTGTATATAGAATAATCTTTATTATTAATTACATTTTTGTTATTAATATCTAAAATATCAGATGATATAAAACTAATGGTACAAAAAAGGTAGTTTTTAAACTATTAAAGTTAATTTATATAATTTATTTTTAATTATTAACTTAGTTCAGATATCTCAGCTACAGTATTCAGATGGTTCTTATTACACTTGATGTCAGATGATTCGGGTTTGTTTTCATCCAATATTACATACAATTCTTCTAGTGTTGTATAAGTTTGTGGGTTTCTTTTGTATATAAAATGACACATCATTGTAACCTTTCTCTTACTGTGTTCCTTGGATGATTAATATTTTGATATATTATTGCAGGGTAAATACTGTCTGGATCAAGTCTTCCTTGATACAATAAACCTGTCAGTCAGTGTTCTGTTTGAAAATGGATCAAGTTGTTAAACCTTTCAAATGTGAGGTGTGTCAAAAATGTTTTACACGAAGTGGTCACCTTCAAAGACATATGAGAATCCACACTGGGAAGAAACCTTATAAATGTGAGGTGTGTCAAACAAGTTTTGCAGAGAGTTGTGTCCTGCGGAGACATATGAGGATTCATACTGGGGAGAAACCTTACAAATGTGAGGTGTGTCAAACAAGTTTTGCAGAGAGTGGTTCCCTACAAAAACATATGATTATTCATACTGGGGAGAAACCTTACACATGTGAAGTATGTAACAAATGTTTTACAAAGTCTTCTTCCCTGCACACTCATTTGAAAATTCATACTGGAGAGAAACCTTACAAATGTGGAGTGTGTCAAAAATGTTTTGCACAAAGTTGTGACCTGAAAACCCATATGAGAATCCATACTGGGGAGAAACCTTATAAATGTGAGGTCTGTCAAAACAGTTTTTCAATGAGTTGTAACCTGCTAAGCCATATGAGGATGCATACTGGAGAGAAACCTTACAAATGTGATGTGTGTCAAAAATGTTTTGCACGAAGTTTTCACCTTCAAAGACACATGAGGATCCATACTGGAGAGAAACCTTACAAATGTGGGGTGTGTCAAAAATGTTTTGCACGAAGTTTTCACCTTCAAAGCCATATGAGGATCCATACTGGAGAGAAACCTTACAAATGTGATGTGTGTCAAAAATGTTTTGCACAAAGTGTTCACCTTCAAAGACACATGAGGATCCATACTGGAGAGAAACCTTACAAATGTGATCTGTGTCAAAAATGTTTTGCAGAGAGTGGTTACCTACAAAAACATATGATTATTCATACTGGGGAGAAACCTTACAAATGTGAAGTGTGTAAAAAATGTTTTACACAGTCTTCTTCCCTGCACACTCATTTGAAAATCCATACTGGAGAGAAACCTTACAAATGTGGGGTGTGTCAAAAATGTTTTGCACAAAGTCATCGTGTGCAAACACACATGAGGACCCATACTGGGGAGAAACCTTACAAATCTGAGATATGTCAAAAACAATTTCCAAAGAATTCTGCCCGGCAAATTCATATGAAAATCCATACTGGGAAGAAACCTCACACATGAGTGTGTCATAAATGTTTTATAGAGAATGGATCCCTTCAGTACTGGTTTCCTGCCAAAATATGATTATTCATACTGGAGAGAAACCTTACAAATGTGACGTCTGTCAAAAACCTTTTCAACGAGTTCTAGAATGCAAATCCATAAAAGAATCCATACTGGGTAGAAACCTTACAAATGTGAGGTATGTCAAAAACAATTTACAGAGAATTCTTCCCGGAAAATTCATATGAAAATCCATACTGGGGAGAAACCTCACACATGAGAAGTGTGTCATAAATGTTTGATACAGAATGGATCCCTTCAAAGACATATGCACATCCATACCAGGTAGAAACAAATGTAAGGTAGGTCAAACATGTTTTACCCAGACTGGATCGCTTCAATCATATTCGGGAGAATCATTACAACTATGAGGTGTGTTAAAGATGTGTTTCATCGTGTGGTCATATGAAGATCCATACTCGCTGTATTGAATCCACTGCGACGAGAAATATTTGGTGTCACTTCCGGTAATGCTATGCTTAGAAAACTATTGATAGACAAGTGACGATCAAATTCCTTCTGGA
This sequence comes from Cyathermia naticoides, assembly GCA_033042655.1. Lineage (NCBI taxonomy): Eukaryota > Metazoa > Mollusca > Gastropoda > Neomphalida > Neomphalidae > Cyathermia > Cyathermia naticoides. The sequence continues at coordinate 7,523 of JAUTWP010166772.1, forward strand.
GATAAGTTTGTTTTATAAACAGTGGAATATCATGATTCATACATTTGGTGGGAAACATTTCAATGATGTGATGTGCTAAAATGTATACTAGGATGGAGTGGAGGTTAAGTTGTATATTTTGCAATGAACTGTTATATCTAAGTCGGATTTAAATATATGTGTAGGGCTTGGGACCGTTACTAGACCCACCCATTTATCCTTCATTGACTTAAACTCAGAAATATAGGTTGTTGGGTATCATCCAATAGTGCAGATTTTACAGAGAAGTGTGTTTTAATTGGAGTTGGTGTGATACATCATCGACAATACCTGTATGTTAGCAGTTTGTGTTATGTGGTGCTTTATTTGTACACAATTATTTTCTATAAACCAATAAATCTAAATTAAAATACCTGCAACTTTTGACTTTCTATGACTAATTTAACAAGTAGTGTTGTAGTGTATAATCTGTATATCGTCCCATGAGAGCAATTTTATCGTATGTGGCACAATCTTACTTTTGAGATACAAGCATTTGAAAATTGAAAATGACCATGCAAATCTGAAGATATTATTTGATATTTTGTCAGTTGAATAATCTAATAGTTACCAACATTCAGTTATAAAGTCCATAAAATTCATCGTCTCAATTTTAAATTATGTTGTTATTTAACAATAATTAACAAAATACGATATTTTGCTCAAACTTAAAAAAAACATTGTCAATAATTAATATTAAATTATATTTTATAATATGTCATTTCAGAATAATAAGGGAAAACTTATCTTAAGTTTATACATTCTTATGTAAGGCTGTATACATAGTGACGGCAAGTTAATAATGATCTTCGCCTGCAAGTATTTTTTAACATCAGTATTGAAGAAATAAGCTGATTTATGAACAAGATTAAGCATTTTTTTAGCTAGAACTTCAGCGAGATAAAAAATTTCACTTGGGCGCCGTCATGTTGAACATTATGAATTGTGGGATGTTACAATAATTTTACACACGCAAACAGAGTCAAATGAAGACATACGATAATGTTCCATAATCGGTAACACCAGATTATAAAAACAATTGTGACATACGAGAAAGTTGTACCAAAAGATTGGGTTTATACAAGTAAATCACGTGACACTAATAACTTAGTTTTGGCCAGGTTGTTACATACGATAAAATTACCCTCATGGGACGATATGGCGATGACGTTTTCCGGAGGTCATGGTCCGATCCCCAGAGTTGGATCTTAAAGGGTGTGTCTTCTGTCCACACTTTTAGTCGACTTTCTTGCAAGTGCTAGCAGATTTGGATAATGTGCTCTGTTTTTTTTTGTACATTGTGTTCACAAGTATTGTTTAAACACAAGGTTTTTGTAGTTTTCTCTCAAACAATAAAAGTAAAAAGTTTGTTTTATTTATCGACGCCACTGGAGCACGTTGCTTTTTATCGTATCAGCTATTGCCATTTTGACACATTTCGTTTGAGGAACTACTGCAACCTCAAAGCCTACTCTTTTTCGATAAGGAGCGAGGGATATGTTAAATGCACATTCCTAATGACAGGATAGCACAAACCATTGCCTTTGTCAAATCAGTTATGGAACTACTGATAGGTCAGGGCCGTACCCTGACCAAAATCCATGGGGGGCACTAAATTTTATAAATAATTTTTAACATGCTATAAAGATTAAACCTTGACCTTTTCATGGCCGTACCCTGAAGGGAAGGAGGGGGTAAAACACACGAAGGGGAGAGAGGAGGAGGGGGTAAAACGCCCATGCAAATAAAAAGTCAAAAAAGGAAGTGTCCAAAAGTTCTGGTTGTTTTTACTGGTTTTTTTATTATTTATTTATAAAGTGAAATTCGAAACCTGTTTTCTGTCTTTTAATATATTTTACTAGTGCAAAATACAAGTTAAACTGCTGTTTTAATAAACTCGTGTGCGTTTTCAATCAACGAATAACGTCCACTTTCAACATGCATCGCTCACATTTTGACGCCATTTTCCTATACATTAGTTCTGGAAGCGGTCCGCCAAACGTCAGGTTAACAGGATTTTTTTTAAAACTGTAGTCTTGTTTATATTTTGCTTTAGTAAAACATATTAAAAGATAGAAAAACAGACAAAGCACTTTTAACAAAAAAATTCACGAACTACACATACACTAGTCTCGGCAATTATACGGAAATGTCCTGTTTCCGAGCACATCCGAACGCATAAGAAGTCTTGTTACAGTGACATGTTTCAAGATGTTCCGAGTCTGTCATTTAAGATACACCTTATCAGTTTCTTTTGGCACAAAACATTTCAACAGCTGCTTTTTCCCTGACTAAATTAGTTTGGATGGGCCAGTGGGTGTTGCAAAGTATTAGAGGGTTATTTCTTTAAGGAGAAGTGATGCAATTTTTAGACAGTCCCTTAGCGTTCGTGAACACATGTCGGTGAACGCAGCTTTGACAACGCATGCCATGCTGCAACTTACGTGCACACATTTTGTTTCTGGAAACGATTCTGGAATACAGCTATATTAACTCACCTCATTACAAAAACAAAACAAAAAACAACAAACACTTTTATATTATTTTATAATAGTAGGGGCAGTAGTAGTAGGGTCTATTAAAGTTACTAGAACCGTATTTACAGGTATTAACTGATGCGTCAAAACACATTAAAAATGTGTTGGCTACATCGGTTATTCACTTACCGATCTGGAAATGTGCGTGCTCACTTTACCATGTAAGTATGATAATCGAGAAACAAAAACAACTCTAAGTCAGTTTTTGAAAAGTTAGCCATTTTCTGCTAATCCGACAACAGCCGAAAACATTACAGGTCACGTGCACAAACAAAGCGAAGAAACTAGATGGATTCTGACCTTAGTTATATTTATTTTCGAGCTTACATCCGATTAACGTTCAAGCACGCTGTCATTGGCACACAGCTCAGCTTCCTGAACTGTCCAGGACATATATTAATGTTAGTAGAAGAAAGGAAACCCGCTACCTTTTTCAATAAGCAGCAAGGGATCTTTTATATGCACTTTCCCATAGAAAGGATAGCACATACCACGGCCTTTGTTAAACCAGTTATGAAACCACTGGTCGGTGCAAGTGGAAAC
>JAUTWP010166783.1:0-10620 GCA_033042655.1 Cyathermia naticoides
ATAAACATCTAGGCCATGGACCCAAGGAGGCGCATGATCCCCCATCCCCATCATGACAGATATGGGGCAAGTGTCGTAGCCTCAGATTTCCTACAATCTGAGAATAAAATATAATAAAAGTATATATATATATACAGTTACGGATCCAGAAATTCCATTTAGGGAGGGGCCCCCAATGACAAGCCTAAAGGCCCCAAACGTTCCCAAAAATATTTACAATGTAAAAAATAGGAAAAAACCCTAGATCCGCCACTGATACTTTTATTATATTTTATTCTCAGATTTTAGGAAATCGGAGGCTACGACACTTTCATTGAAAAACAGGAGTCGTTCAAACTTCAAACTGTCATACAGTTCTAGAAATAAAAGTATGTGTTCGGACCATCATCGGATATGCACCCCCCTTTACATAAATCCTGGGTCCGCCCCTGATTTAAAGACGATTGGATTTTTAAATAATACTAGTAGGGGAGAGCGGGGTAAGTTGAACCATTTGTCTAGAAAGTAGAGTAATTAGCCTACATATGACCATTTCGTTTAAGAAAATATCTCTTGGAAACTGTGATTTCTGTCAAATATGTTTTAGCAAAATAGGCTAGTATAGGGCCTATGATAATATAAATTTTGATGTAGGCCTATACATTGATCCCATTGCATTTTAATGGTCAAATATGTTTTAGCAAACTAGGCTAGTATCGGGCCTATGATAATATAAATTTTGATGTAGACCTATACATTGATCCCATTGCATTTTAATGGTCAGAATAAGAATCAGCATGACAAAAAAGACATTTCAAGTGAGAAAATCGGACTACTCTAACCCTTTTTTGAATAGTAGCTTACACTAAACTATAAAATTGCGCCATTTTAAAAGATGGCCACCATTTTGCTTCTGGCCAGAGTGTCAACAACTTTTTTTATGTTCACTGAAACCTACTGAACATTTCTAGATGAGCGGCACAATTTCAGCAGAAAAATCCCACGGGACCCCATTTTGATTACCATTGCTCCCGGACTATCATGTCAACCCTGTCTAATCTATAGCCAACCTAATCCAATTTAATATTATATGTTAAAATTCAATCTTTCGTTCACATTTGAGGTTGATTTCAGCTTCATAGAACCATAGAGGACATCGTCGTGGGCTGCAAAAAAAGTGTGTCAAATGGCACCCCATATATGGGATACGGTAGGCTAAATTGTGCCATACTATGGGGCAAGTTGGTCCAGTGAGGTAAGATTTAAAAACATGAACAGTGAAAAGTCGGATTACTATCTTCAATGATCTGGAATGTCCTATTATTGTCAGAACGCAGTCGTGTACGTTCGTAACAGAGCCCTACGGATCGGGAATGGTCCGGAGAGGTCGGCCAAGCACTCCCGACAGTTAGCTGCGTTCGGTAACATTCGGGAAACTCAGCCGATTTTGTCTAGTCGGATTATGTCGTGACAGATTTTGCTGTATCGGATCAAAATCGCAACAATGTCCTGTGTTGTCTGAACGGTGTCCTGTGGATCGGGACGCTGTTGTGATGAACGGGCATAATCTGGATAATTTTTTCATTGACGTTTCTTGCTGATTGAGTCCAGATTGCGTTCAGATCTTGCCGAATGCGTCGGGTCACTGTCTGATCTCTGTCGGGTCGCATTCGGGAGAATCGGGACACAGTCGTTAGGCATCAGTCATACATTCAGGATTTTTACTGCAGTCCTTGATACGACCATTCCCGATTAAAATTTGTCAAAAGATCCAGTGATTCGTGGCGGAAAATTTAAACTTTATTAAAATTTGTAAAAATATTTGATTTAATCACGACAATCAGATATTGTTCAGGGAGCGTCCCGATTCAGCCATTTTCAGACGAATTCTTCCCGATTCTCCAGTTCTCAATCCAATTCTGATCCAGTTTTTAACTTTTGCATCGTTAAATACTACCAAATTTATCTCGACAGCGTCCCGATTCTCCCGAATACGATCTGACAGAGATCATCTGGACAGTGAATCGATGCATTCGGCAATATCTTCAGATTATGCCTGTTCATCAACGACAACGTCCCGATCCACAGGACATGGTCCAGACAACACAGGACATTGTTACGATTTTTACCCGATACAGCAGGATCTGTCACGACTGTAATCCGACTAGCCAAAATCGACAGTTTCCCGAATGTTACGGGACTGTAGGGAGTGCTTGCCCGACCTCTCCTGACCATTCCGATCCGTATGATTCTACGACTGCGTTGATACAATGATAGGACATACCAGATAATTGAGGATAGTAATCCGACTTTTTCACTTTTCGTGTCTTAGCGCTGTCTGATCTCAAACGGGAGGCATAATCGCCACTGTGTGAATCCACCCTAAGAGCACTTTGATTTCTTTTTCTTATCATCGGCTATTGGACGTCATTCATAATTGGGAGCGGGATGTAGTCAGTCGGTAGCGTGACCACCTTTGATGCGGTCGATCGTTGGATCGATATAGTGGACCCAGCTGCAGTTTGGGCTATTTTCCGTTCCAATGAGTTCTTCACAACTGTTTCACCAAAGGCTATGTTATGTGCTGTCCTGTCTGTGAAAAAGTGCATATAAAAGATCCCTTGCTGCTTATCGGAAAGAGTAGCATATATGGAGCCAGCAGGTTTCCTCTAAAATAAATGTGTCAAGAGTGACTATAGGAATAACGTCCAATAGCCGCCGAGAAGATAAAAATCAATGTGCACCAGTGGCGTCGTTAAACAAAACAAACTTTACTTTTTTTCATTCATAGTTATAATTTTGACACATTTCTTGGGCACATTCTTAGATTATAGGCGCCAATGGGGTTCAGAATCGGTGACAAATAAAGAAATGATTGTGTCTTATAAATATCTTTATTTAAGACCACCTCCGGGTTAAAAGTTCAGAAGGTTACAAACTTTTGTCACTTAGGCCTGAGTCAATGGGTTATAGAAACTTTAATGCAGCAGCTTATCAGTAACATCGGAAGGAATTCGAAAAAACAGGTGACAAAATCCAGCGCAATCATTTTGCATGCGCGATAAACACAATTTAACATTAGCTCCGTTCTTGTCTGTAAAAGGCAAGGAAAAATTAAAATTAAATAACCAAATATGCTTTTTTTATAATTATAAATAAAATATCTTTACAGAGACAGAAATATTTGGTCGAGATTAGAGTATTAAAAACACAACACCAATGTTAAAAAAATAAAATGGTATATTATTTATTGTAACATTTTGTATAAAATCATGGTACTATTAATTCCAACAAATAAAATCGTAACCAGGACCGAGTAAAAGTCAAAAGAAACAGCCACTTTCCAGGTACCCGAAGAGTTACAAGAACGTATGTGTAATAGGATACTATTCAAAATTCAATATAAGGTTTCATACAATTACCCTTATGTTCCTAATAACAGAACGATTGCTAGACAGTGCTCGAACGTTTGCTAAACAGTGCTCGAACGATTGCTAAACACTGCTCGAACGATTGCTAGACATTACTGGAACGATGCTACAGTCCTCGAACGATTTCGGGACAATGCTCGAACGTTTGCTAGACAGTGGTCGACCCCCGTGACACTTACAATCAAGGTACTTGAAGATCTTAAGACAATGTTGTCCTGTAACACTGAATTCTGTTGTTACAAGGTGTCCCTCGGGACCACAGCTTAATGCCGAGATCATGCCCGCGTCATCAGTGGGGCCGAGGATTTGTTCCAAGAATTCCCCTTTATCCGTGTACAAGTTCACAGTATGATTCAAGGAGTCGGCTACCACAAGGTTTTCCAAACTCAGACAGATTCCACAGGGGACAACAGATCGTCCTATTCCAGGACATTTTGGCTCGAACTTGAACAGGAGACGACCACGAATACTGTAGAATTTGATCATGCTGTCCACAGGGTCACAGACGATGATCTGGTTTATATCATTAATGCATATTGGAAGTGGACTGTCTGCTTTTAATGAAGGTCCGTCAATGCTGAACATGTGCTCGTGAACTCCATCGCTATCGTAAACCTCAATTTTCCTTGTAACAGTGGACACGATGATTTTGGAATCCGTACTGCATCCAATTCCATATGGTGTATTCACAGTAGGAAACATGAATTTGAACTTCCAGTTTGGCGAGAATACCTGTACGCGTTGGTTACCGCTATCTGCTACAGCGAAGTCACCACATGGCAGTTCACAGATCCCTGTTGGCTCATTGAATTGTCCGGATTTTTCACCTTTTCGTCCAAACATAAATCTGAATACTCCACAATGGGTGAACATCTTAATGCGATGGTTCCGAGTATCGACTACAATGACGTCACATGTTTTAAATGATGTAAGTAGTCCCCGTGGGTAATTGAAACATTCTTTACCAGTACCATATGTCCCTGTTTCAAATAACTTTTTATCAGAACTGAAATAAAATATAAAAATAGTATTAATTGTTTTCAATGTTTAAATGGCTTATACATGGCATAAAGCAATGACATTTAAATGTATGATCAAACGTAATACTTAAGAGGTACATCTGGAATTATGTCATTAATATTACCCTAATAATATAATATTGATGTGTAATATAAATTAAAATATCAAAACATGTTGGTAAAATTAAAGCAATGCATTTTATTATTTATTTAATCATAATAAAGAGTCGATTGCGAATTTGGTTTGATAAATGAATGGATTGATGGAAGTAAACTTGGTTTTGTTTAACGATGCCACTGGAGCACATTGACCTTTATTTTATCATCGGCTATAATCTATTGGATGTCATTCATATGGTAATTTTGACATAGGCTACTCTTTTTGATAAGCAGGAAGGGATATTTTATATGAACTTTCACACAGACAGGACAGGACATACCACTGGTTGGTACGGGAAATAGCCCAAACTGCAGCTGGGTCCACTTCAAAGGCAGACACGCTACCGACTGAGCTACATCCCGCTCCGAATGGATTGATGGATGGACTGTCTGAAAGATGGATGGATCAACAAAATCTTGAATAAATACATCGATAGTTGGAGAGTTGGATTAATGGATGGATCAACAAATTCATGAATAGATACATTGATAGTTGGATGAATGGATGGATCAACAAATTCATGAATAGATACATTGATAGTTGGATGAATGGATGGAAAAACAAATTCATGAATAGATACATTGATAGTTTGAGAGTTTGATCAATGGATAGATCGTGGGATGGGCGTGCAGATGGATGGCTGATTGTCATATACTTGGATGGATGATATAGATAAATGATTAGGGAATTGATAGGCAAATAGATAGTCATTAGAACTGATCTGTCATTATTAATGATGTCAGATTGTCACCTCTTTTTATCGTTTGCCTCACGCTTGCTTGGGATGTGGAGTTGTACAGATTTATTGTAGGACTCGTTCAATCCTTTGGCTATAATTTGTGTCTCCCAGTCTTTAGGGTCGTAGAACTCCTTGACGACTTCAGGACGACAATCGTGCACTAATTAAACAAAATCAAATCTTTAGTTAATACTATCTGGAATACTAGTATTTTAATTATTTAGAATAGCTGACTCAAGTTTGTTTTACTGGGTATGAGATTGTTTAAAACAACGGTGAGCACTATCAATCTACGTCATATAAAACACACTGGCTACATTGTAACTAACAGGTCAGCGGGACGTTATTTATAATTGCGTGTAAACAGTTGATGATATATAACTCGTGTACTGTTATTACACCAGTCTCCGTGGCTGAGTGGTTAAACTGGTAGGTACTGAGATCGAATCTCTCGGTCGAGGCATGGGTTTTTTAACCTCAATATCGATTCCAACCCATAGTGAGTGCTCGACAAGGCTCTATACTATGGGAAGATGTATCCACTTAAACCGACCTGGTTTAACAAAGGCTATGGTTTGTGATGTCTATGGGAAAGTGCATATAAAAGATACCTTGCTGCTTATCGAAAAGGAGTAGCATATGGCGGTAGTAGTTTCCTCTCTTCTACAAACATAATATCTGTCCTGGACAGACAGCTCAGGAAGCTGAGCTGTGTGCCTGTGACAGCGTGCTTGAACCATAATTGGATGTAAGCACAAAAATAAATAACTATTATTGCAGTGCTATTTGTCACGTGATTGTTTAAAGGGACACAATCAACTGTTTTCTTTGTTAAGACGTTGTTGTTGTTGTTATTGTACATGTGTCTGTGTGGGGGGGGTCAATATATGCAGTGAAATGATTTACTACAGGCACGTCTATATCTAGTGTTTGATAAAAAAAGAAGTTAATAATACAAATAATTATGTCTGAGTCAAAATGAAGTTTTATCAACGTGATATCATACCTGGCCTCTCACCACGATGCCTGTACAGCTGTCTGGAAACTTCATGTTCGTGGTGTCTTTTACTGACCGCTTCTCTGACCTCTGGCGTCGTATAACCATAGCTATACAATTTATAACGAGAATGAAAATCAACCATTTCTGAAAAAAAAAAGAAAAAAAAAGTTATCTCATATGGAACAAAAATACTTAAATCTTTATGTAAAAGATACAAAAATTTGTGTTGCAACTCATAAACTACTTGGAGTTAACACTGACCATTTTCTTTTATGGGATGCACAAGTTGATAAAATTTGCAAATCCTTTACTTCAAAAATTACACTGCTCCTAAAAATTAGAAAGTTTCTATCACTTAAAATAAGAATGCTATACTTTAATGCTTATATACAGCCTTTGATTAATTACTGTCTAACTATATGGGGAAACTGTTCCAAACAGGGTCTATATAGAATTTCTAAATTACTAAAAAGAGCAGCACGTATCATTCTAAATAAGCCATATGACGCTCCTTCTAAACCTCTTTTCAAAGAATTAAAATGGTTAACAATTGACAAAAATGTTGAATATCAAAAAGCTGTTCTGGTTTATAAATCTCTAAATGGAATTGCTCCTAAGTATCTTCAAGAAATGTTTAATAAAACACAGTCGGTCTATGGTTTGTGATCTACTGAAAATGGAAACCTCTCAGTAGGCCTACCATAGAGCACAAACCATTATCTCTAGACTCAGAGTTGGTGTTGTTTTGGCTTTGGAAAAATTCCAATTTATTTTAGGTCTCACCAACTCTCCAAAATGTAAAAACTGTAGTTTAGTGGATGATGTGGAGCACTTTTTATTTCACTGTAACAAATGTTTGATCGCTCGCGATGAATTAAAACAAACATTCATTGATCTCAATCTCCCCTTCACAGCCAGTGAATTAAAACTAACATTCATTGATCTCAATCTCCCCTTCACAGCCAGTGAGTTACTTAACCCTGGGCCATCTCATCAAATTGAAATTTTTAATTCTCTACTAAATTATGTGAAATTAGCAGGGGTGCCAGTAATAAACTCCCAGAGAGACATGCCCCCTGGTACTTAGTTGTCCTCTCCCCCTGGGGCGATACGGGATCCGGTGTTAGCTCCGGATCGAACCTACTACAGGAGCCCCGGGGGGAGTAGAGATGTTCAGATGATGGGTTGCCGTTGCCACCATGACAGAGCTGGAGTGTGGGCAACATACTTGGGGATTTTATCCTACTGCTGGGTCCCCAACTTGTTTCCCATGCTCCCCATCGTGGCCTGTAAGTGGGGAAGAGGAGGGGTGGCCTCCCAGTCCCGCCGCAGACAGTCTCATTATAAATGTGGATCAGCAATGTGTTTGCATCTGATAGAGATAATCACAAAAATTAGAAATATACTCATCACACGAGGGGATTTTTAATATACTTAATAAAATCAACAGGTATGTGTCTAGTTCAGCTCGGTTGTCATTGCCGAGGAATCAATCCTTTAACTAGCATTAAGCTAGTTCACACACTTTGCCTGTCAAAAGCCTTATACGGATGCGAATTGTGGAACGATTTAACTCCAAATGAACTGTTGGTACTAGAAAGGGCATATAGATATGTGATTAAAAATATCCAGGGTCTTTCCAAAAGAACAAGAACTGATTTTTGTCTGGGTCTTATTGGGAGCATTTCGATCGAAGGACATATAGACATACGTAAACTTTATTTCTTAGGACATCTGTTGCGATGCCCCATGTGGACGCTAGCTTACAAAGTAACTATTTGTCGACTGCTGAGTTTTAAAAATCAATGTGTGCGTTCACATATCGGCTTTGCAGCAGACATATATAAAATTATTTGCAAATATGATCTCATTCATTATCTCAACGATTATTACTTAACATCTGTATTTCCTTGTAAGAGACTGGAAAACAATAGTAAAAATACATGTTTTAGAATTTGAGGAAACTAAATGGCAATCTCGAATAACTTTAAATGCTGATACGAAACATTTCCATACTATTCACCTTAATCTCAAAGTTCACAGAACCTGGACAATCGCTCGAATAAATCCCTCGTTAAAAGAGCAAGCTCGCCATGTGATAAATGTGTGTGCTACATGGAAACCTAACTCGGTTCAGGGTATTTGTCCTTTGTGTAACATTAATTATACTGATCTATTTACTCATGTTATAACTAGTTGCTCTTATCTGACAACGTCTGATTCATTGCGATAAAAGTTAACGCGTTGAAAACAGGAAAATGTAAACAACTTTTTAACGTTATAAAAACAATTAATCTGACATTTTAGGGTACGCTATTTTAGCCTACCTATTTTTACCTCTGGAAAAATCTCTGCTTCAAATGTTCCAAATAATTATGACCATACGTTTTAAAAATAGTTCCGTCGTGTAGCACGTGGTAAAAAAACCCCACCATAATTGCGGAGAAACCATGACTGAAAGTACAATCTTTGTCATCAAGGTTAAAATCATCTTTAAAAACAGGGTGTTGAGCTCACACAAATGTTTTCTAAATTTGGCCCAAATGAGATCGCCTCCATTTTCTAAAATGGCCGCTATTCCACAACTGACAGTTTATATCTCATGTAACATTTAAAAAGGTGATCTTCGTCTCAAAGCCAAAGGTTTATGTCAGTAAGTTCACTAGTTCACTATTCAATTTTGTGAGACGGTCAGATAATGGGCTAGACGATTTTTAAATGGCCAACTAAAATGGTGGTTTTTATTTTAATATTGCATATAATTAGACCTATTTTAGATTATGAACTCAAACAATTTTAGTCTAATCTTAGGTTTCGAGGATTGAGTTAGTAAATCTCAAATGGTCGTGATAGTACCTTATCGTTAATTTGGGTGTTATTCTATAGCGTATATATATAAAAAGAAGAAAATCAGTGTACAACGCTGAATGAAAATATTTTAGTACAGAGTAGCCTACAATAATATTTGAACGACATAAATTAGAATTTAGTATAAAAGCCAGTCTCGTTTCAAAATACTGAACATATAACACATGGGGTATTACAAAGTACAACCGCCTGTGTTGGTGTCTTTGCCTAACCACGCTTACCCGTGTTGTTGTTTTATTATTTATTTTATAATTTAATAAACCCAACATGTTCTGGTTATATTTAAAAACAATGATAAAGTCTTTATTAAACACATGGTTATATTTTGAACCACATACAAACCCTGGCTTCTGGCCTAAGGTATTAACTAAAGTAGGTATTATATTATTCACTGAAGGCCATGGAAGTGAACAAAGGATGTTTCAAGAATAGACCTATTTCTTCACATACTAGTAGGCCTATCTAACACACGGGTCACCTCTCCCAGCTCTCACCTGGTATGTCATACTGATTAATATGTCACACACGGTAGTGAAATAACATGTGGTGGACTTCAGCGTGGGTTGTGTGCATTTTAGTTGAAGGTAAGTCACGTTAACCGTTGCAATGTTAAACCTTAATAAGAATCTTGCGACAAGTGGGCATCTACAAGCTGATATGATTGTACGACCTATTTTTTTTTATCTGCCTTCTTTTCATACTGGGAGCTAGGCGTAGCTCAGGGGTAGAGCGTCCGTTTGAGAAACAGTATGTCGTCAGATCGACCCTTCTCGGCAGACTCAATTACAGTTGGGCTATTTTGTTTTTGTTCCAGCTAATGGTTTGCAGTTATTTATAAAATACTACTTGCTGCTTATCAGAAAAAAATTGACGGCAGAGGGTTTCTTCTGGTCATGTCAAGTTATTTAAATTCCACGTTCAGAGCCAAACTGTTACAGCAGACACTTTGGGTTTCTTCTGAAAACCACGTGTCGTAAATACGTGTATTTGACACCTAACAGCAGCTGATTAAACAATGTGCTGGGGTGTCATTAGACAAACATTCCTTTCTTTCTTTGATATTATAAATTATAGTAAATTAATCTGAAGGATTCAATGTTTTATACAAAGGTGGAAGTGGGTGTCATATTCCATGCAAATAAACGCTGCAAGTTCGATTCCTGCTCTATAATACAATATAGGTTTATCCTCATGACCAGGTTGGTTGGTTATATTTATTTTCGTGCTTACATCCAATTAAGGTTCAAATACGCTGTCACGGGCACATAGCTCAGCTTCCTAAACCGTCTGTCCAGGATAGAGATATTAGAGAGGTTTCGCAAACGCACCGTTACGGTTACCATTACTATTAAGCTATTGGTATCCGTAATGGTAATGGTATTCGTGAAATTTGTTTCGCAAATGTTTACGAGTAGTGGTATTTT
>JAUTWP010166794.1:0-10620 GCA_033042655.1 Cyathermia naticoides
CCCAACAGTGGGGGGGGCGTTTTTTTCAGAAAAGTGCCCGTTTCCACTTTCGGGTGGGGATCAGACCCCAGGGGCAGATCCAGAACTTTTTTGGGGGCAGTGAATTTTTGAATAGTTCGCAAATTTCTTCTTCTCCCTCCCCAGGGGGACCCTAACTCAGGGACGGTCCCATGTTTCGATCAACCGGGGGATTCAGTTTCAGATCCGGAAATGGAAGTTGGCCAGCGCGGTTCTGGGGGAGGTTGTCCCCCCAAAGAGGTAAACATTTGCATATCCACTTCTGATTATGTTTCCTTTACAGGTTCCCTCCACCATCCGGGGCTCCCCTACCCCTAGCACCGGATCCGAGGCGGAAGTAATTGGGCCCGCATCTCTTTTCAGATTCCCCCATTAATGAAGCTGGGCTTTTCATAAAAATCCCCCCCAATATTTTGGATCCGCCACTGGGGTCGGATCCCCACCCAAAAGAGGAGACGGGCACTTTTCTGAAAAAAACGCCCCCCAAAGTGATGGCGGATCCGCCCCCACGGTCGAACCCCCACTGGAAATGATACTGATCCCGGTCCTGCCCCTGAGATAAAGGCCCCATCAGTTGCAGGGTCCTGGGTAGATGGACTGGACTGGAGATAGTTTTTACGTGCTTACGTCACAAAAGAGCAAGCACGTCTCCCCTGGGCACGGCTTCAGGGATCCCCAGAAACCCTGCCCAGGGGCGGATGGAACCAACACTACTTATGTAGTTGTCGTCTCAACGACGTCGCAAGTACTAGTTCTGCAGCCAATCTCATCCATTGTTTCAAATATCGTGATGACGTCATCTTTTTACCCATAATTCCGTTTTTGAATAAATATATTTTCAAACATCGCATATAAATATATTTTGGATATCATGTAAATATTGTATTTAACACGCAACTATTATTATTGTATATAAAATTGAAAATATTGCATATATATATTTATTATTGCATATATATATATTTATTATTGCATATATATTTGTTGTTTTTGAATATTGCAACACATAGACTAACACATTGTTTTCATATATACTCTAAATCTAGTCACCAGCTCTACTTCTCTACAACTGACAACCTATGGCATGTTATGTGTTGCAATATTCAAAAACAACAAATATATATGCAATAATAAATATATATATGCAATAATAAATATATATATGCAATATTTTATATTCAATAATAATAGTTGTGTGTTAAATACAATATTTACATGATATCCAAAATATATTTATATGTGATGTTTGAAAATATATTTATTCAAAAACGGAATTATGGGTAAAAAGATGACGTTATCGCGATATTTGTTACGATAGATGAGATTGGTTGCAGAACTAGTACTTGCGGCAAAATGGCGAATGTCATGTATGGATAGAGAACTTGGTGTTATTCTACATTCCAGCATAACTTGATTGCAGTTGCGTAATACTCACACTCCCTATAAAATCTACCTAGTCCTTTTTATCCTCCAAAATAGGCTACCCCATATAGGTGAGAGTATAGAGTACGGCTGGCCGCCTAGCGTCCTATATTACAACTAATGGGAGTATGACAAATGGGAGTATGACTAATGGGACTGAACCAATAGTAAATGTTTAATGTTTATTAATAGTGAACACCTCAACGAACTCATGAGATCCTATCAGACCGTACTCCTCCGCTCCCCAGCTGCAGAACATGATAGAGCGACGTGGCCGCCACTTGCCTGCAATATAAATTCATCAAATATAATTTTATAAATAGAATTAAATACATTTGAGAACAATAACCATAATAAAATAACAACAAACAAACAGCATGTAAAAACCGAGAACAAGCATCTTCCATTTGATGAATTGACCTTGTTTTATGAGGACTTCCATTGGTTTTAGACATTGTGACGTAATGCGTTCCTTTTGGATTGTTTATGAAAGAAATAATCGTGAAAAAAAGTTATTTAACAATATAGTTGATATAAATTAAATTTAATATTTATGAGGTTTTTTTTTTTAACAAATACACAAGGCATAAACGTTTTAATAAATTGTGTTTCCCAGCTGACCAGACGATCTAGTAATGCGGTCGTCGAAGAGAAATGAGACATACCAGATTTGACTTGTTTGGCCATCACTCTAGAAATCTCTTTCATAACCGCCGTGCCACTAGACGGGTCAATAGCGCCGTACACCCACGCGTCTCGGTGATTACCGAACATCACGTATCGATCTGAAAATTAAAAAATAGATTGCTTTATTTAACGACGCATCTAAAGCACATTGATTTGTATCTTATCATCGGCTATTGGATGTCAAATAATTATATGGTAATTTTGACACATTTCTTCAGAGGAAACCCGCTGCCGCCAAATAGTCTACTATTTCCGATAAACAGCAAGACGTCTTTTGTATACACTTTCCCATAGAGAGGACAGCACATACCACGGACTGATGCACTGGTTGTGGACCACTGATTGGAAGGGATAATAGCTCAAAGTGCAAATGGGTCCAATGAGAAGTGGTCTGGAAATAGCATGGCAGTTAATCTTTGTTTTAAAATTTTATCTCAATATGATTTGCCCAATTATATCTATATTATTTATTAGCTGAACTACTGACATTGAAGTGTTTGTTAACATTAATCAGTGACTGTATTACGTAAGAACATTCAGCTTGCCTGGAAATCAAAACACGTGTTCTAATAAAACATTGTAAGGTCAGGTGTTGTTGTATAACGTCTACATTCAAAGCCAGGCTGTTATTGCAAACGCTTTCCCGAGCACCGTTTTTGGTTCAAACTATCTACTGCATCCGGAACAGGAAAAGGGGAGGGGTACTGAGGGAGCAGAGGGGGTTCCGTCACATCAGCGGAAACATGGGAGTTCCCGTTCGTCCGGTCAAGGATTGCAGAAAACATTGTAGATATTGATAGAAAACTAATCAAACATACCGTTACACTGATGTATTGTACAGCATGGCGATAATAATAATAAATTACTTTTTTAATAGCGAAATTCAACATAATTTACAATCTTTGACAATATTATGTGTATTAAATACACAAGAAATAAATAACTAATTAGCGCTATTTAAAACAAAATCAATGTATGTTCTACCTGGTTCTACCGCTCCTCGGATTATTCCTATGACGTTGACAGCTTTCCGCCTCACGTCACTCGTAGAAATATCCATTTGCACCTTCCTGCAACATCAATCAATAGACAATTAGCATGTTGGAGTCATATGCATTAAGACGTATGCATTTAAACGTTATTAACTCTTTATACCGTGAATGCAAAATAGCCGCTCGTTTAATGGAAGACTTCATATGGCTCTTAGTGTTTTCACAGATGTCTTTCAAGTATGTTTATTGGCTATACTTATTTTCATCCATTGGAGGTTCAAACACCCTGTCATGGGAACACATTTCAACCTCCTGAGTATCCACATGTTAGTATAAGTGAGAAAACACACTATCCCATACTATTAATGCAATTCTTTACGATAAGCGACAATTGATGTTTCATATGTACTTTTCTACAGACGGGATAGCACAAACCATGTCAAACCAATTATGGAACCACTGGACAGTATAAGTGGTTGCACATTTGCAATGAGCCTTGCAAAGCACGTTGCTGTCGATATTGAGATTAAAAATCAGTACCTATCAGCCTCAAGTCCGATAGATAAACCACTGCGCTATCAAGACCGGTATCTTGCAATCTTGATAACGTGCAAGTATAAAAGATTTTAAACATATTTACCATGATGGATCTTTAAACTTTGGTCCAAATCTGTAGGTGACGTTAATCCCACCTCTCCAATCTGGCGGCACTTCATCGCCTCCCATCTCACTAGAAAATCATTATTAAATTAAACATCATTACCCTTAGTGAGTAAATATTAAATACAAAAAAACTTAATTACAAAGCAATTAAAAACAGATGAAAAATCTGTTTACATAGAAACACTTTTAAAACGAAATGATTTCACCATTACCAAATACATTATCTAACATGCCTAAATATATAACCTATAGGCCTACATGATCGATACAAAATAACTTCATTCTTCCTTGACCGTTTGTGGGAGGACTATCAACAGTTAAATGTATTCCATCAGATAATGAGTCAACCACGCTACCACTGGCAGCAGCCTCTAGCAAAAATGAGAAACCGATCCCAATGGAATGGACTGCCAGCCTCATTCAATTGGTTCAATATAGTGAAGCCTCGGATTTAATACTTTTATCAACTCGTGCTGACAAATTATGATATCACAGCACACTCGGGGTATATCCTCTATTAATTATATGCATGTATAATTAACATTTAAAACCCGTGCCCTAATGCCAACACGACTCGGCACTGACATGTTTAGAGTAAGTTATTACCGTGGTGGCGTCGTTGGCACTGCTATTTAATTGCGAAGCGTGATAATGAGGTATGTGGAAAGTGATTAACGTGTAAAAACAATGTGAAGTGATCTGACGTGTACTACAAGTCAAAAAGTAAAGTTTGTTTTGTTTAACGACGCCGCGGGAACACATTGATTTTTATCTTATCATCGGTTATTGGACGTCATACATATGATCATTTTGACACACTTTTAGAAGGAAACCCGCTGCCGCCACATATGCTACTCTTTTTGATAAGCAGCAAAGGATCTTTTTATGCACTTTTCCATACAGAACGGCCTTTGATGAACCAGTTGTGGACCACTGGTTGGAACGGAAAATAGCTCAAACTACAGCTGGGTCCACTGAGAAGGATCGATCCGATGACCGACCGCTTCAAAGGCGGGCACGTTATCGACTGAGCTACTTCCCACTCCCGAACATTCTCTAGTGACATCTTTGAAAGGGGTTATTGGACATCATTCATATGGTCATTTTAACCCGCTGCCGCCACATAGGCTACTCTTTTCGATAAGCAGCAAAAAGTGATGAAATTTTGAGACGGTCCCTGAACATTCTCTAATGACGTCATTAAAACATTTTGAATTTGAGTTAACTTTGTTTTCTTCTTCTTGTAGTTTGCGCGATGGACAGAGCACTAAATGCAAGTTCAAGCGAAGAGATATTGTGGAATGCTTCCTCGTGCTACTCATCATCATTCTCTGCGGAGTCCTCATCGGAGTCTGGACGTCAAAGAAACCCGCCGTGCAGGTCTCGAAACTAAACACGTGTCCAAGCAACGCGAAACTCTTTCCCAGAGATTCCTACATCAAAAGCAAAATTCACCCTTTCACGGAACTGACGTCATATGAAGTGAACCAAACTGTAACGTTTCTAATGAAACATAAAAAACTTGGCCTCGTTTCACTAAAACACGCTAAAATTAATACAAACTTCATCCATACGATTGAGCTACAACTTGCACCGAAACAAGCAGTGTTGAAACATCTTGAATTCAATGGCCCAGCACCTCCCAGACAGGCTAAGGTTTACATCTTCATGGGAAAGGCAAATCCTCCTGTAGTACAGGAGTACGTTGTGGGAGATTTCCCTAAATTATCCTTCGCTCGACTTGCTAAAGCGAACATACGAAAAACGACCATACCCTACAACGTAAAACCTTTCTCAAAATTTGAGTTTGACGGAATTTACCAGAACATCGTCACCCAGGTGGACGACCTCGCTAAGAAACTGCTGCAGGAGAGCTACGACGCCGGCGTCTTCGACTGCGGCTCCAAATGTTTGCGGTTTGCGATGACGCCAATTTCCAGCGCTTTTCTCGAGGAAGGGAAACGAAAATCTTGGTTTTGGTTTACGTATGATTTAGAATTCTTTACCCTCAATCCTCTAGATTTCCAGATCCTGGTCGACATGACCCATGTCGACCCTAAACAATGGACTCTGGAGAAAGTTTGGTACGCCTCCACGCTGTATGATAATCTACCAGAACTGATGAGGCTCTACAACGAAGGAAATATAAAGAAGACTCGAGTCAAAATGCCCAATGTTCCTGAAAACGAAATCCGAAGTTCTCTACATTTACGGGGAACCCCCTTCCCGAAGAAAAACCTTCAGAAGCCACGTCAGTTTGAACCTAGCGGGCCTCGCTACACTGTGAACGGAAATGAGATCGAGTATATGAACTGGAAACTGAACTACAGAATGTCTACAACTGTTGGACTACAACTCTTTAACGTCAGATTCAAGGATGAAAGAATAATTTACGAACTCAGTATGCAGGAGATCATCGTCCTTTACACCGGTCACAGTCCGGCAGCTAGCATGCAATTCTTTGCAGACAGTGCGGGGATGTTTGGAACTCGGACCAGGGGAATGGTACCGGGCGTGGACTGTCCCCATCACGCTACATTTCAAGACGTGGAGCTATTCACTTCCAACGAGGGAGGGTTACAACGTTTTGAAAACGCTATTTGTATCTTTGAAGAAAATACTCAAACTCCTATACGACGTCATCGCGCCTACGACAGAACCGGCGCCTTCTACGGCGGCCTCGTCGACATCGTTCTTGTGGTTCGCTTCATCATATCAATCATCAACTACGACTACGTCTACGATTACCGGTTTCACAGCAACGGCGGGGTGTATGTCGGAGTATCATCTACTGGGTATTTAACATCGAATTTTTACACTCCAGAAGAAGAGAAATATTCATCCAGGGTTGGTGAGACAGTAGCTGCAGGCATGCATCATCATCTATTCAACTTCAAAGTTGACGTCGACGTCAAGGGGGTCGTCAACCAGTACCAGACGTGGAGTATAGAGGTGGAGAATAAAACCAATGATTGGGCACATGACCCTCACAACCATCACATGCAGACGTACATAAAAAAGACAACCCACAAGACGGAGAAAGAAGCGGCGTACAGACATCATTTTGAAGATCCGATGTACCTGATGTTCTGCAGCAACGCTTCACGTGACAATTACGGCAACCAGCACGGCTACCGTCTCATCATGAGAGGGATGAGTAAGCAGAAACTGCACCCCTACAACGGATTCGAGGGTTCAATGACCTGGGCCAGGTATCAGTAGTTTGTTTTCTTTAATGACGTCATTAGAGCACATTTATTTTTATCTTATCATTGGCTATTGTAAAAGTAAAGTTTGTTTTGTTTAATGATGTCACTAGAGCACATTTATTTTTATCTTATCATTGGCTATTATGTTCTTCTTGGCTTTACATATTGTTAGGTAATAACTCAGGCCCCATCCCTGACATTTTACTAAAGTGTTTCTAAGACAATAATAAAATAAAAATTATCATTAAGTGTGCAGTATCTCTCACGAAAGTCACATGATTAAAAAAATATATAGATGCTACCCTAAACAAAATTTGTTCAGAAAACACTGATTGTTATTACTGACCTTGCAGTTCTTGACTTGTTCTGCTGCATATGTATCACAGTGAACTTGTATATCGAGGAAAAACTGGTGCACTCTCAGAATTTGACCCATCCTGAAATGTATGTTTTTAGATACTCTTAAGGCCTAATTACACTACGAGTGGTAACGGTTATACTGAGCAGTGAAAATTATAGAACTAGTGCTTTCTCAATACTAACCAATTACACTGAACGCAGAACGGCAGACCACATTGGATAGAACTTGTAGATTTTTTTCAAAATACTGCGCGGTAAAATTAAGATTTCAGCCAATTGGGGATGATTGCTTTAGATGATATTATTCTTGACTGGCTCTAAAGACTCTGCAAACTGTTCTTTTGACATTCGAAAGTGGGCAAATAAACAATTCTCATGAGTGTGATCGAAAGTGGGCAAATAAACAATTCTCATGAGTGTGAACTTAATTTATGGAATTCACCTAGGGGTGAGGGAATCTCCAACATCTCCTCATTTTAATTTTCTTGTCTTCACCATGTTTTTACACGTCAAAATTATCAAAAGTTTATTTTGTTTAAATTTTAAAAACTGAAATATAAATTCCATATTTTTTATAAACATGGGTTAAAATAATATCTACAAGCCCAAGTGCTAATTGATCCAAATCAGCCCCTGGAGTGACATGTAATTAATACTTTTCAATTGTTTGTGCCAACAACTCAACTTATTTCAAAAAATAAAAATTTCAATAATTTTTCAAAGTTAAGGAAGTAACTTAGTAAGTCATTGTCCTGATTCAATCAAAACAATAATATTAATGAATCACAACAAAACAGTAAAATCCTATTTCAAAATACTCATCATAAATTAAAATGAACAAAATGAATCAAGTTCCAAATACTTTGATTGTTCCTAGTTAAAATAACAAATATAAATACTGAACTCCCATACTTAAATGTACGTCATTAACATAATCTAAACCAAATACTTACTGAAGACTTATTGATTTCAATCTCTTAAGTGTTCTCACTTGCTGAAAATTGAAGGAAGACAGCCAGGCAACCCCCCTCCCCACACACCAAAATAATTGTTTTGTTTAGCCTGAGATAACAGATGGCTGCTAATTGACAACGGCTAAGCTTATATATTTGTAAAGAGTTTACAGAGGGGGCAGTTGCGATTTTGAGGAAAAAACTAGATGACAAAATGAGAAACGGGCCCAGGCTGCCCCCTCCTCCTTAAATGGACCAGCGAGAACACAAATTAACAAAAGAAACGAAATACTTACAGAAGGCCTATTGATTTCAGTCTCTCATCATTTAACAGCTGCAATCCCGAACCACTGATCTGAGCAACTAGAAAATAAATCTTAACATTTAAAATAATCACACGGGGAAGACCAAGAAAAACAGTATTAATTTTTAATAATTGGTAGCAGCCAATATCACTGTACATCCTAATAAAATTTTAGTTTGTGACTGGAAAAGAATATTGGATAATAAATATTAAAGAGGCAGTGTCTGGTTTAAAAATTTTTTTTAACCATTTAGAATATATCTTGTATGTTTGTTTGATGTGCACCATGCTCCATTCTTCTGACAAAACCATATGCTGTACCATATTTAGCACTACAACTTAGCGATGGCGGATAGCTTGTGGGTCGCATCACTGATTTATAGTGTATTTCGCATCATCTAATTAGGATACAGCAAATTGTTGCATCAGAAGAATAGTGTGTGGTGCACATCAAACAAACATATACGATATATTCTAAATGGTTAAAGATTTTTCAATGTGCTCTAAGCACGTCATTAAATAAAACAAACTTTAATTTCCAAATGTCATTTAATAACTATTTATTAACACATACCTTTGAATAACAGCAATGTCATTTAATAACTATTTATTAACACATACCTTTGAATAACAGCAATGTCATTTAATAATATTAGCACATACCTTTAAATAACAGCAATGTCATTCAAAAAATATTTATTAACACATACCTTTAAATAACTCAGCATTTAAAGTGGCAATGTCTGGTTTTTTAAATATTAAACCATTTAGAATATATCCTGTACGATTGTTTGATGCGCACCACGCTCCATTCTTCTGACGCAACGATTTCCTGTATTGTAATTAGATCATGCGAAATACATTATAAATCGGCGAGGAGGGTCGCCACCTGTCCGCCATCACTAAGTTGTAGCGCTATTCACGTGAACTAAATATGGTGCAGCTGATTAATACGGCAGAAAAAGGAGCGTGGTGCGCATCAAACAAATGTACAAAATATATTCTAAATGGTTAAATATTTTTTTTTAAACAGACACTGCCCCTTTAATAAATTGTTATTGACACATACCTTTAAATAACTGAGCAATGTCATTCAATCCTTTCTCAGTGAGAGCTTGCTCCAAGTCAGTCACTGACCAACTACGCCAATAGTCCATTTCCAGATAGTTATCTCCCCCTGAAGCAGACGGCTCCTGTGAAGAAACCCGCCAATCATCATCCTTCAGTTGTTTTGACGCAGGAGAAACTGAACTTGAATCACTTAAAAATGGACGTTTCAGGGACATAATGGCTTCTAGAAGTAAATGATCTAAAAAAAAAATTAAATTAAAATCTGAAACGGAAAATCAGTGCCTCTAAGTCTAACTCTGCAAATCAATTAATTTACATTTCAATCAAATAAATCTATTTACTGCGATCTCACCCTTGGAGAGTGCCCTATCGTGGCTATGGCAAAACCGACTTATGTTCGCCGATCATCGTCATCATGATCATTCTATTCATGTCTGATGTCACCGTATCATCCGTATGGCTAAATCGTCAGATATTGATTCAATGATTGAGATAAGACTCCGTTTATGATAAACCTGGACACGTTATTTACTTATTTAATCTATGATAAACATTCTAGTATCGATATTATAAACGAACAATATTATACTAAGCGTTTATAGTATCAGACAAACAGAACAAAAATAACCTACAGGAATTCAAAATCCAAATACGTAGATAGACGTTTCTCGATTCATTACTGGCGCCATTCCTTGTTATTGGTGAATCCCCCAAATTCCTCCTCAGCATTGAAAGCACCTTTCATGAATGCAGAGTAGTTCAACCATTTTATACAACTCATTTGTATAAAACCATAAATGCAGAGTAGTTCAATCATTTTATACAACTCATTTGTATAAAACCATAAATGCAGAGTAGTTCAATCATTTTATACAACTCATTTGTATAAAACCATAAATGCAGAGTAGTTCAATCATTTTATACAACTCATTTGTATAAAA
>JAUTWP010166805.1:0-10619 GCA_033042655.1 Cyathermia naticoides
TGGAAATACTTTACTTTTTAATTTTACCTATATTAAACAAAACAACAGCCAAGTCTTTATTAAATAGGTTGAATTTTTTTTAATATGACAAATGCCAAAAATACAATACAGAGTTTATACCATAACTATACAATAATAATTTTATGTTACAGATATCCCATCTGAATTTCCAAGTTTTGCACACCTTTGGAAAAACGGAACCGTTGCATAAATTATTCTTCATTGTATGCATCACATACACATACATATACACATACACATACTGTCCCAGGTGCAGTGGATGGCTTAACTATAAATGGCACCTGGGAGAGGCGT
Organism: Cyathermia naticoides; assembly: GCA_033042655.1. Lineage (NCBI taxonomy): Eukaryota > Metazoa > Mollusca > Gastropoda > Neomphalida > Neomphalidae > Cyathermia > Cyathermia naticoides. The sequence continues at coordinate 316 of JAUTWP010166805.1, forward strand.
CTACTATAACAGCCTGGCTCTGAATGTAGATGTTAAACACAACAACAACAAATGCATCAAATGGGTTGAACTGTAATCTGAAAACACGTGGTACATTGAATATACGCCTATTTTCTATGAATATATCCACATCCTCAACGTCCGAGTCTGCCATATATGTATGGATCAAACTCTTAAACGCCCGATATTGGGCGTTTAACTTGAACTTGGTTTACAAGGATTTTGATCTAAGATTCAAATTTGATCCGCAACGAGAAATGAAATGAGCGGTCGATCCTTTCTTAAACCGAGTTTAAACCATGAATCAAGGTTGAACCATCAACGAGAAATCGGGCCTAATTAGTTTGATGTATTGTAGTAGTCGGTGATTTCCGCATGCTCACGCACGCGCGCGCACACACACACAAATACATAAACTCACTTATACAGGGACACAAACACATATTATACATTTTGTTTAAACACACACACTCAGGCATACACGACCTCACGCACACGCACGCACACACACACATACACACAAACATACAGACATACACACACAAACATACGGACATACACAGTCATTCGAATTCTATACTATTTATTTTATTTATTATTATTTTGGACGAATTTATGCAGTATTTCCTTTCCATCTTGTCGTGAGCACCCACATAAAAGCACAGATGTTGGATTGGTTCTCAGCACTTGAACACTTATTTAGTGAGGAAGGCACGTTAAAAAAAATTCCAATCAGTGGTCCACAACTGGTTCATCAAAGGCCGTGGTATGTACAGTTCTATCTATGGAAAAGTGCATATAAAAGATCCCTAGTTGCTTGTCGAAAAGAGTAGCCTATGTGGCGGCAGCGGGTTTCCTCTAAAAGGTGTTACAATTACCATATGAATGACGTCCAATATACGCTGATACGATACAAATGTGCTCTAGAGACGTCGTTAAACAAAACAAACTTTACTTTTTATATTAACATACATTTAGCATTTAATATAATTAAAACAACTAAGACACGACACGTTTTAAGAGCTTGATCATAAGCCTAGTAGATTCCAAAAAGTAAATTCTGAAATACCCGGTTTTGTTTTTTGGCATCAACTGTCCTTCATATCACAAGACAATAATTCTCACAAATGTTAAAGGTAGAAATTATGTTTTTCTAAGAACCACTAGAACAGTACTTAACATCTCTTAGCAGATAACACCTGCGTTAATAAAATAAAAATCCTCTATAACCAACGCATTAACCCAATGGCGTGGCCAATCAGAAGTTAGAATTCAATTCCATGGAATATATTAAGGTAGTGTGGTGTTTTGTATGACTAGAGTTCAAACAGAACATTTTAACACTGAAAAAGACGCTCTATCCAGATCAAATATACGTATTGCTGCATCTTGTTCCAGACGCGGTGGATGACTAAAAACATAAACTGCGCCTGTGATAGGCGTCTGCTATAACAGCCTGGCTCTGAATGTAAACGTTAAATGATTTTGACTTGACTTGCTGCAGTAATTACAATTCATATACAAATGATAATCAAACCATTCCGGTTTGGTTATAAACTGCAACTGTCGCCATTACCACAACAAGCCAACGTGTTGCAAGAGAGTTAAGACAAACCAAGATATCTTCAGTATAGGATAAGACAATGCTTTGGTTAAATCTTGATAACATGTGATTAATCCTGCAACGTTTCAATGGACAGTTTTTATGTCAAAGAAGCTCCTCATCACTGGATAACAAAACTTCACAACTACCAATTTTAAGGTGTTAAAACTGCAAAAACGATCTCCACAAAATATAGTGACTTGTGAAAAACTGAATTTGGATTACTACAGAGTGTAAGCTGTAACTATGATATTCCACTTCTATTGATAATGCAGCAGTGAACACACGCGTTTAACACGAAACACTTAATATATCGTCATTAAGAGCAAAATCTAAATCACAGACGATTCATAATGATTATTCAAAGATCCTTCATGGAAGAGTACATTCTTCTAATATGGCAGATTTGTCCTGCAATCTTAATATTGTGTGGAATAATTGGAAATAGTATGTCACTGCTCGTTCTAACTCGGATCTCACTGATGAAGTTACCCATGACTTGTTATTTAATAGTTCTTTCTGTTGTAAACACTGCTGCACTATGTCTTGGGTTGGGAAGACTCTGGATTATGTATATGTTTGACCAGGATGTACGCAGCATACACATTGTGATTTGTAAACTTCATCCATGGCTTCTGTACTGGTCATTATCAATGTCTGCATGGATGTTGATTGGGATGACCATAGAGCGTGTTGTATCAGTATACTGGCCGTACAAAGTGAGAAGCATCTTCACCAGAAAAAAGTCGTACATGTTCATTGGAGTGGTCGCTGTATGCTTAGCATTAATATACTGTCATTTTCTGTTTGGAATGGAAATTAAAAAGACCATATATGGGAATACAACGTCCTTTGATTGCACATCTATCGAAGGAAATTATTCGATTTTTGCCTTAAACATTTTCCCGTGGATAGATTTATGTTTATTCTCATTAATACCAGTGGTGGTACAATTATGTGGGAATGGTATGATAATATGTAAATTAATTTCAAACGTTCATGGGTTGAAGAGACTCACAACGGAAAACACGAGCCAAAGAAAAACACAAGTTTCTTCAATGACAGCAATTTTACTAACATTGAATTTTGTTTTTCTAGTTTGTACAATCCCTATATCGGTATATCTTATTTTATCAAATAGTAAAACAATGACTTTGGATCCATACAATTCAGAAACAACTCGCTTGTTGTGGGCGATATTTAATGTTTTAATGTACACCAATAATTCGTCAACTTTCGTGTTTTTCTGTCTTAGCGGAAGAACGTTTAGAGATGAGTTAAAGGCAATGCGTTTTGGCAGGAGTCAACATTCCTTTGAGATGAGCTGTATATCAAGTTCATATGGATAATGATAACATGAGACTGTATGTCTGGATATAGTAGACAGAATATTTTTCTCTGTAAAGGAATTTTACATAATTTTACTATATATTTATTTTTTCTTGTTAGGTTATTTAATTTTTCCTTGCCTTTTACTGTAAACGGCAAGTAAAAATAAAATAATCAAATGTGAAAAAATGAATATAGATACTAGTATGTAAAATACCTTTAGCGAGAAATATTCAATCTATGGATATAGTGATGAAAAATAATATTCGGTTTAAAAGCAAAATGATTAAGATTTGTCGGCGTTTACACCTTATATCATCCATGTGGTTAAGAGTAGCGGGTTCTGATCTTATCATTGTAGGTCTACATTTTAACACATGTATATAATTTTAAAAAGTAGGTTTAAAAACAACAATTTATATGACGAATTTCGAAAATACATTACTTAGCTAAATAAACAATTTTGTTTTAGATTGTCTATTGTCATTAATATAAAAAAATTAATGTCAAAAATCCTGGATTCAGAATTGTATCCAAGGGGCTGTTCAGCAATTATGTACCACAAAATCAAACAATTCCCTATACCCTCAATTCATTTTGAATTTAAACAACACTTTCCATTCCTACCTGTCTTATATTATAGCAGGTACATAATCCGTGAAAGACCCTAAATTACATTTAATATCTCAAACTGCATCAATTCTATATATCAACAACAGTATTATTTCTTCACTCATAAATTATAATAGTAGTAAACATGAATAATACAAACACTACACACACATACTCATGCACAAAGTGACAAATACGCACTCACACACATGCACACTCACTCACAACACACTACACACACTCGTACACACACACACATACACACTACAACGCACACAATTTAGTTTTTCTAATAATCTAACAGTAACAAAATCCTTAAATGTTTATAATTTCCAAATATTTATTTAGCCATGTTATATAACAGAAAACAAACATAAACATGTATCGATATCCATGACTAGACACCCAAACAGTCATACAGTTGTTACATAGAAACAATGTATCACCCATCACATGGGAAAAATACAACTTGGAAAACACCTTTTGGTTTTATGTTGCAATGTAATTACCTTTAAAATATATCAAATTTCAGGTATTAGGGCTGAGTGGTAAGTGTGTGCGGTAAAATATTTTATATGAGGTTACTGACGTCACACCAAGATGTAAGATTTCTCGAGTGATTGCTCATATTGTCACCATGTTAAAACCATGTTCTAAAAGTAAAGTTTGTTTTGTTTAACGATGCCACTAGAGCACATTGATTTTTATCTTATCAACGGCTATTGGACCTCCATCTTCACAAATCAAGGCTACATACATGACCTGTACAAAAGTGTATGTAGCCTTGACTTGTGAAAATGTTAAGACGTCATACATGATTATTTTTGACACATCTTTTAGATGAAACCTGCTGCCACCACATAGGCTACTCTTTTCAATAAGCAGCAAGGGATCTTTTATATGCACTTTCCCATAGACAGGACAGCACATACCACAGCCTTTGTTGAACCAGTTTTGGAGCACTGGTTGGAATGGAAAATAGCCCAAACTGCAGATGGGTCCACTGAGAATGATCGATCCCACGACCGACCGATTCAAAGGCAGGCATGCCACCGACTGAGCTACATCCTTCTATTTTTTTAAAAGGTAACAACATAATATTTATGCTTGCAACTAGTCTACTCTTTTAGATTAGTAGCAAGGGATCTTTTACACGAATGTTATCACTGACACGTCAGCACATACCAGTTTTTGGTATACCAGTCAAGGATCACTGAAGAGAATGAAAAATAACTCAATGGGTCAACAGAGAAGAATTGATCAGGTGATTAGACACTATCACCAAGTTAAATCCCAACTAAAGAGACTGATCCCAAAGTACATTTCAGAAAACACTATTCCATCAGAGAAGTACTGGTACTTGTGAACAAACTTAATCATGTGTACAGATAAAATGATCAGTGGTTTTGTTAAGCCAGAATATTGTTGCTGCCGAAAATGCGAAGAAGGAATAGTCATGTGTGAATTTCCCCACTCCATTTTATATTGCAACTATTCATGACGGAATACAAAAAGATTTATTTTACTATTCCTTTTGTGAAATTACTAATTTTGGAATGGTGAATATTTCAAAATTTGCTATAATATTAAAATATTTAACATTCGGCAATAATTCCTGGATTTTCAAGAAACATTATCAATCATCTAATTATCATAGAATTTAATTACACCATATTATGTTTATGAAAACAAGGAATTAAGAATGAGTGAATATTAAGTTTAACATCGATGTGAGAATCTTTCACCCATTTGCGACAATGAATTAAGAAGATATTTTACAAACCTAGTAGGTGATGACTGGAAGCTAGGCAGGTCAAGAATAATATCGGAGTGTATGCTGTCCACTGTTTGATTCTGCATGCCGATGTTGTTAACCACAGCTGCAATGTCTGCCTGGTTTAGATCGACACTGTCTGTATCATCTCGGTGTGTGCTGTTCAGCTGAAGAACTCCCTTGTGTCGTATCTCCACCGGAGTCTGTGTTTCACTACCACACAGAAACTCCCCGGTCCTTTCTGATGGATTTGAGCTGGAACCCGACGTAGTAAAGTTACATTTCTGAGGACTTGTCTGAATTTGAATGGAGTGAAGGCTAGGCTGTTGTGATTTTGTTGGTGAGCTTGGTGAGAACAGTGTTGTATTGACGGCAATTTCACACGTGTCTGGTTTCTTGTAGTTGGAGTTTGCTGCAGTGGGTGTGGTTTCAGTAGAACTGCCATGCTGAGAGGACGGGGAGCTTTGAGAAGAGGACTGTGTGCTGAGAAGAGTCTGCATTTGAGACTGCAGCTGCTGTAGCTGTGCATTCTGCTGCATAATCAACTGATAGATCTCGGGAGGAACTTGGTCCCAGTTGATGGAATCCATGGACATCGTCTGGCCAAAACCCGAAGATGTGTGTGCCTGATTTAAAGAACCAGGACTATGGGAGTTTGGTGAAGGATGTAATCTGTCGGGCGTGACACTCAGACCGCTGTCATCACTAGACTTGCCACTACATGAGCTTTCTGTGTGGTCGTGACTCGTCAGAGAAGCATTCTGTACTTGATGCTGGACATAACCTGGAAAAGCTTGTTGCTGGCTTTCAACTGGCCATCTGATCTGTGGAGAAACAGCAACAGCATGTGCTTGAGTATTCACAGAAAGACTGGAAGAGGTAGAATTCTTAGAAACTGATGGAGCTCTTAAAGCGTCACAGTGTAAATGCTGCTGTTCTCTCGGTTGTGTGTGATTACTCTGCTGAGGTAGAGGACAAGGCTGGGATGCATGTGACACTGGGTGAGGACATTCTGACTGTGACTGATAGATTCCTTGAGGCTGGAACTGCATGTGTCCTACACTCTGAGCCTGAGGGCAAGACGAAGACATTGCTTTCCTTTGGAAGATCGGAGCTTGCACGGGAACACGATTCCGAATAGATTCCTGTGGATATGTGGAAGATGCAGTCGGCTGAAGAATGGGAAAAGACTGTCTTGGTTGAGCACTACTGGGATTAAGTGTTCTGATGGGCTGAGACACAAACTGAGTAACCACATTATCAGGTCTGTTAGATCTAACATGATTGTACGGCATCGCATTATTCTGGTTAATGTTAAGGTTTGTGGGTTGATTTGTTGTCATGCCTCCCTGAACTCCACCAAATGGTGAATTTCTTAAACAAAATTCACAACTACATCCTTTCTGATGGTGCACAGCAACACCTGAAGGATAATTACTGCCCACCAGTCCTGACGAGAATGTGTGCTGTGAATTGACACTTCCATTTCTAAACTGCTGTTCCACAAGATGTGGATGCACAAAACCTTGAGCCTCTTTGATTCCATTGCGAATATTTTGATTCTGAACACAGTTCTGCTGGCTGAAAGGACTTTCTGACAATCCGTTTGACAAATGAGGGTTAGCATATTGTTGATTATTTATACCATTCTGAGTTGGATCTGGAAACACTTTATTGTTTTGAATAGCTGGATTTCCATAAGTGTCTCTTGTAAGGTATGGTGTTGCTGATGAATTCCCATTGGAATGCCTAGAATCATTCCGTGGTGTAGAGATTTCTGTATTGGACACTTCAGGGATAGGTTCTAAAGGATGAGACATTGGTGAGGACTGTTGTGAGTCGGTGAATATGAAAGAAACCTCCGGTACCATGGATTGGAAATGTGTAGCCTACAATTGAAAAAGGAGATATTATAACAGCTCATTTTAAAATCGCCATAACATGTTTGCAGCAATAATTCAAAAATTAACTGATAATAATAAGTAATCTTCATTATTCTAAAAACTTTTTTTAAATATAAAGTATTAAATAATATATTATAATTATAATAGTTTCCTGCATATTCATTCTCACATTATGTAAGTAACAAATTTACTATTTTGTTCCTAAGTAAACATAAGCAAAAAGAAATCCCAATATATAAAAGTCAAAATACATTGTATATATTTATTTAACAAGTAATTAATAATTGTTTGAAATAATGGTACACAGTATTGGTGAGACAAAAATAGATATCATCAATGTGTATAGAAATTAATTAAATTATATTTGCCTTTGCTTGGTGTGGAGTTGGAATTGATCTGGGAAGAATATCTTCAGATATTGTGCTCTGTGGAGTTGCCTTCTTCACACAATTTTTTTCAGACCTAAAACAATGTGTTTAAAATTAATATGGAATATGAACTCTGACTCCAGTCATTAACAGTCCAGAACATTGTTGAATATTAAGACAGGGTAAAAGAAATATATTTCATATAATACATGTATATGACCAAATTTTGCAAACATTGTTTAATAGGAAAAAAACAGTAGGTCATTAAAATTGTAACAAACACATAACAGTTGTCACAGTTGGCAGCTAGGCAGAGTTAAAATAGGGTTGTCCACTTAACATTCATCCATACAAACATAAAACAGATTATCTCCAAGATACAGAATCTAGGACTGTTGAATATGAAGCTCCTCTCCTAACCCATGTAATATAGGGAACGATTCAACGTGGTGAAACTTGCAAACCTTTCATTCACATGATTCAAGCATCACTCAATCATTTTTTTAATTGCACTGCAAATGTTAGCTATACAAAACCTTTATAACCAAAATAGCAAACATTTGAGTACAAAACCACAATTTTTGTCATACAAAAATTAATTTCATACCAATTATTACATGTCCTAGAAGATTTCTAAAACAATAACAAACTGTATCCAAAAAGAAGACTAACAGTTTTTGTTTTATAAATACATGCATGCACAAACCTGAATGAATTGAAATCAGATAAAGCAGCATCAAATATTTCTCTTTTCTGGCCATGTTGTACCAGACTCGTATCACAATCTATTATTCCAGTCGATATGCTTGTAACAGTCTAAAATTATATAAAAAAGAAAAGAATGTAAGCAACTGAAATCTTAATTTCAATATATAGTGGGCTCTGTCTAAACCAGCATTTTTCTAATCTGGATTTCAGCATCATTTCGAAGTCACTTCTATTCCAGCTACAGTAACTCTGGATTAAATCTTTTTATACCAGCACTCTGTCTAAACCAGCATTTGTCAAATCTGGATTTCTGTTTAAACCAGCATCATTTCAGTCACTTCCAGCTACAGTAACTCTTGATTAAATCTTTCTATACCAGCACTCTGTCTAAACCAGCATATTTTTTTTATGAATTACATAATATTTCTATAGTAAAAATAGAACTACATATATATGTATGGTGATGATTCGGGGCACCCCAACACTGACATCTCCAAATGGTCGGGGGTGAGGGGACAATAAATATATTTATATAAAAAATTCCGTTTAAGATTTTCAAATCCGCAATTCCGTCCATGATTCCGTAATCGCGGAAAATCGGTACCCCTAAAGATTGTATATTAAAACTTAATAAAATTATTAATTTATTTAGTAAACACACACACAAATTAGTATCATGTATTTTGAGTTATTTTATTAGAATTTTTTCAAAAACTATCAAATGAATACTCTTAACTGGTGTTTTGTTAGTTATTACTTATTACCGGTATATTTCTGTTATAAAAACATCCCCTAAAATCACAATAGCTTTTACATTAGCATTTCTTGATACTCTGAGTGATGAAAGATAAATACATTTTCATAATGACATGTATATTTTTTGTATATCTGACAAGTACAAACATGATTATTATGCTAATAACTATTAAACAGCAATAAACAGCATTGTTACCTTTGTTACATTGGCCACCTCGTACCCTGTGAAAACATCAAAGTCCAGCCTGTTATCTCCGGTAGTTGTTAAGACATCATAAAACTCTGGTTTAGAATGTGCTGGACTATACAATACAAGCAGAAACTGCTCTGGAGGACAGCATACTCTGTTCAAAGAAATATTTATATCAAGGTTAACTTGTGTCATGTAATAAAAATAATTTCTGTGTGTCATACCTAATAAAACTTATTAAAAGCCCCATCTATCTAAGCAAACTATTTTTAAATTAAAAAAAAGGATTATCACCATTATAGATCCATTAATAATGAAAACATAATGAAGACGTTTATTTTTTAATGCAATTTAATCTCTGACACTTATAACAAGTGTAAATACCCATGTTGCACTTAAACATATTAAGGTAAATATGAAATATGTAAATACCTGTCTTGCATGTAAACATTGTGTAAATATCTCAGACAGAAAGCCCAAATGAGAGGATGGTGAACTGCAGCAATACCCGACACCCAACTGAAAGAATAAAATAATTTATTGAGTAAGCATTCCACATGTAATGTTCACCTCCAGGTCCCATGACCAGGCTAATGGGAACTTCCTTATTTTCGCTAGTGTAACCATACCCCCTCCCCCTTTTTACTATCCCAGATGCAGTGGATGGCTTGCACCATAAATGCTGCCTGAGAGTGGCATCTGCTATAACAGCTGGCTCTGAATGTAGACAAACATGACTTGACCTGTTATTTTCAAGAAATAGAAAAAAAATGAAAAAGTTTAATGTTGACCTCAACTAATAAAAAACATGTAATAAAAAGACAACAGGGTCATTCCATGTCAAATCACCCCAAAAAACTGATATTTTAAACCCGACCATCTCAGATTTTTATGATTTTCAAAATTTTAGGCCAATTGAACCAGTAGTATGGGAGATACGGCCCTCCAAATTTTGAGATTTTCGTCAAAAATGGGTGTGGCTACCAACCTTTGAACCCTCATATCTCAGGAACTACTGGGCCAATCTTCATAAACTTGGTATTGTTGGAAAGGCAATTTG
>JAUTWP010166816.1:0-10619 GCA_033042655.1 Cyathermia naticoides
GAAAACCAATTGTTATTAATTAATAGGGCAATATTTTTTTTAATGACTATCGAATAAAGCAATATTAATACTTTTCCTTTCCAAATATGCCTCGATTGTTGCTCTTTAACATTGACTCCATACTTTTTACATAGTTTAGATTTGCATATCACATTGTAATTTAATTTTTTATCTTTGTAGTTCAATTCTGCTGCTAAAGGAGGAAACGCATGGGAGGACAAGTGGGGAGGAGGTGACAATGCTGCCAACGCGGGGGGTGGAGATGCAGAGGAGTGGGACTAATTGAACGGCAGCACCGAGTTTGTGATGTGTCGTTTCTAGAGAACATTCATTCCTATTGTCTAAAATAATGGATTTTGTGGCTTTTCAACTTGAGCTGTGTATAATTTGTACAATTTGACAAGTATACAATTGGACACGTAATTTTGACCTCAGGCTGATGACGACTTGGTAGGTATGGTTGTGGCACATGTGATGTGAAAGTGGGAGAGGTTCTGGGGTAAGGTTTATCTGGTTAGCTTTTGCTGGTTGTAAGTTTGTGTTTTGTGAAATATGAACACTTCAAGTGGAGTTTGACAAAATCAAACAAAAGAGTATGGGGGAAAGTGGATGGCAAGGAATTGCATCAACAAAGAGGAAGTGAATAAGAAAGTGATGCATTTACTGTATACCATGAAGTCAACGTTTAAACGAATGAATATTTGTGATATTGGAAGGATGTTTTAAAACTAAAAACTATGAAAATAATAAAAGTAGTGAAGATATCCATATTTCACAATATCAACTTTGCAGTGACCGGTGAAATCCAGTTATCCATGCATTGAATAAAACTGAAGTTGTGAAATGATCCAACTGTTCAAGTTAAAACACAATCCATTCTACCCGAGGTGCTAAATTCTATTGGGCTTTCATTCAAAGTTTTAACGGTATGAAAATGAAGAAAAATGTACAAAAAAAACTAGAAAAAAAATCCACAAGAACTGAAATGTTCTGACCACCAACACCTGTGATATTGTAAAGACAGTGACCCATGTTTTTATACAAACTGAGAATTTCTTGGGCATTACTGACGCATTCTCAGGAATATTTTACTTTTATCCCATCCATGTTCATCTTCATTCGTCGTTTGTCTCGTCCCCCGGCGAAGGTGTGTAAACCAGGATACCAGCTCCATAAATCAAGATTTTACGACATGCTCAACGATTTTTTTTTTACAGATTGAGACGGTTGTGTGAATTTTTTTTTAATGAAAATTAAGGGGTTTAGCATTGCATAGAATCTTGATAGAAACAAATGTGCCAAGTATATTTTCTGTCGTCATCTTACCGGGAAGGTCATGAGGCAAACTTCTTTCTGGTCATGCGACCATTTCATTTTTTAGTTAGTGCTGTAACTCTTTCAGATGCAATTCACACTTGCTCTATAGGAAAACTTCAGAACTTTCGATTTCGAGAAGTTTTCTTGTTATGCTCTTGCAGGCAAGATACATATTTTTTTAAACATTTTTGGTATTTGCAATATAAAAAATCTTAGATTTATACACTTGTTAATACTGTTATAGGTATTTTGGATGTAATTTTTAGATAAGTTTTGTGCATCAAAACATTTTTAATACAATTTTAAAAATTTTGATAATAAAGATTTATTTTTTTTCCACTTTATTTTACCACGTCAGATCATCAAGTGGATTCCACCTTACCATCACAGAATTGGCTGATTTTTAAAATATGTTATAGAGAAATAGTATGACTGATTGGATCATTTTTGAATTTTTTACAGAATTTTCAATTATGGCTCTTGAGTATTTTACAATGTATATTTGTCGTGATGTTATATTTTCCATTTAAAACCATTGATGCAATTTTCTATCTAACTGGATGCAATTTGATTTACAGTCTGACAAATATGAAGATTTATTCATTCTGACCCATGTTCGGGAAGCAATATTCTGATAGAACCAGAAAGTAGAACAACATGGGTATCAGTATAAATACCAATACCCATGTTGTTCTACTTCTATTCCAGCAGAAATCCAAGCTACAATACTGGTTATATGGACCAGGTGCTTCCAGTAATTTTAAGAAATGATTTTCCGTCTTCGTTGCACATAAGGTCATATCTCCAGGGGAATAGCTCACGCGTACCCCAGTACTTAAAGTGAAAATCCTTCTTGAAATGATTCAAAGCTGTTTTATAACGTCACACAAAATTAACAAGTTATGAATAAAGATTTCTTTTATTGTAATCTTCAAACTAGAATTCTTGTACTTTTTTTTTTTTTTTTTTTTTTTTTAACGTTTAACATAATGCAAAGAATTAAAATGGCCAGTAGAGCTTGCTCGTTAGGGTGATTGCATCTGAAACAGTGTAGTGCTTTTTAATTTGTTTCTGCACCAGTGGTGCTTTGTTTTGTTATATTATCACATGTTTATAAATAAAGATGTTTCAAAATGTCAGTTTTGTGTTTGTTTTCTAAATGATAAAAACATTGTTGTCTCAATTATGAAACTGGTCATCGGATCCATCCTTCCAAGTTCTTGGTGGACCCATCAAAGTACCATGGGATTGCTGCTTATTGGAAAGAGTAGCATATGTGGTGGCAATGGGGTTCTTCTGAAAAAATGACATAGCCAATGATAAAATCGGTGTACTTAGTGATGTTACAGTAAACAAAACAAACTACTTTTGATAAAGCCACACTTTTCAGTGTATAAATGCATACATAGATCAGATCTATGTTATATAGCAGATGCCTCCTGGTCATAGTTTATGCTTTTATCCATTCACCACGTTTGGGACAGAAAAAAGGCATGCACAATTATTCCCTCACATCTATGGGGGAACTACACTGCTAAGCCTAAATGAAGAAAAAAATTGTCACATGGGATACTCTTTTTCTGAAACAGAAAATAGCCAAATGGGACCTTAAGTATCAATCTTACAACTTTCTACAAAGCAGGGAGAATATAAATATTGAAAAGAAAAATGTAATGTTTGTGTACATGGTGAAATTGCAAATAATCATCACACAAAAAGCAAACTCAGTTGATGGTGTATATGAATCTTTAATATAAACTTTAAGCAGCAGTTACGAGACGGTGCTAACCATAATACTGACAACATTGTGCTAAAAGCAAACGACCGGGCTGTTAACCCTGTATACTGTGAATAATACTGATTCTAATTGGCAAGTGCAAAGCAAAACTTTATCACAAGGTGATTTAGAGGACGGTTATTCATGGGTAAAAATTTTATATAAACTATTTATTTCCATAATTATATAGAAAGGAATGGAATTGGCAAACTTATCAATGCCTATATCAACACCTTTCCACATGGGTACATACTGGTTGAGATGTACAATATAAGATTAAGAAATGTTTGTAGTGTCCTTGATAAGTTACTACAAACGTTTTTTTTAACTATTCCATGAGTTTAAAACAAAATGTTTCAAATGTATATAATAAGATTAAGAAATGTTTACACAAAGGTTTGTAGTGTTCATGTCTTCTTTTTGTATGATATTCTATGACCATTTAAAACAAAATAGTTCTTTTATTGAAATAACAGTATAGTATTCAATTCAGAAGTTAGTTAGAAATCCTGAAAAAAGTCCTGTATCAACAATATGAGATTCCATGAGAAATCTTAAAGCCATGACGTGTATTGATGAATCAGAAAATTATATTTTTAACAAATTGTTAAAATAACAGTTTAAAACAGTTCTATTTAATCCAAACAAAACAAACGTTAGTTAACAAGTCACACAGTAATTAAACAAACCCTATGAATGGACTTCCTAATCGCTTCAATATACAATAGTTCCTTTCAGCCCTGCATACTCATCAAAACATAGATTGAGCATGATTAGATAATCACAATGCAGGAATAAACTCAAGAAAAAAGTTAAAATATTGAGTTCACAAAAATACAGCAATGAATTGTATAAGAACAAACAAATTAAAAGCAATCTAACCAAAAAATTGTGTACATGGTGATAAGAAATGTTATGTTTTGGGACAATTGTTCATGCTTATAAAACTTTTAGTCTAGAAGTAATACAGGTTAACAGTATAGTGTTTGAGCAATGAGTCTAAACTAAAAGTGTTAAAAGCATGGAACTTTTGTCTTGTAATTTAAAACGGGCTTCATAAATTCAGACCTAAATGGCTTGAAAGTGCATCTAAAAGATATTTTTTTTAAAGTTCTCAACAACATTCCTGTCACAAGAAATATTAATAGTTCTTGACCACCCCATGAGAAATGTTAGGTCTGCCACTGAATTGTTATAGATAATATTGCACAGTGTAATACTTGCAGGTAAAAATACTGCTGTATGTGTTAGAGATAACAACTAATAACAAATTACCTGAATTACAATTCAGGTATTTTCAACAATTACAAAACAATTTAAACTAAATTTATATTTAACCCTAGAGAACCCAAGACACTTTCTAGCATGTCCTCTTTGTAAAGTAATCCTTGTGCATACAGAAAACACAAAATCACGCTTTTTTGGAAATAGTACCTGTGGGGTCGAATATGGCACTGGGTGTTAGTGGTATAATTAATTTTTTTCAATCATGGGTTTAGTTCCCAAAATAAGTAGGGTCAGATTTGACCCATGGGTTCTCCAGGGTTAAAATATCACTTTTAAAAAAACTTATTAAGAAATTTGACATTTCTATGAATCTATATATAAAATGTGTTTCCTTTTTCCGACAATTTTTAATCAGATCTTTGATCATTAAAAGTAATATTTTTTATAATAATTTATAATAAATATCAATTGCTTCTTTTAAAGAGGCAAATAAATATACTGACCAAGATATTTTAGATTGTCCATCCATAAAACAATGTATGTTTAGTAAGTTTATATATATAATGGTATAATTATTAAAGTAGAATTCATAAATAATACTTTTAATACTGACCACTCAATTAATATCCACAAAGAAAATTGTATTAGTATTACAAATTTATATTTGGTGACACACATGAACCACACACAAAAACACATAATTATGATATATTGTATACTGATGGACAAGAAAATATACTCATTAAATGTTATACAAATTTAACCAATTGATGAAGAGATATGCAGCCTGTTTCACTAACATCGTTAGTATGCTAAATAAATAAATTTAGTATTCTAAAGTAGTTTAGCATACTTAACTTTAGTATACTAACCATGTTAGTGAAACAGGCTGCTGTTCAATGTAAGAAGAAATTGATATATGTTGGGGAGGGGGATATGTTTTTATTTACCGGTATTAGGTTTTATTTTTGGTTTATGTAGCCCACTTTTAACTTTGGTCAGATCAAAAATATGTCAACATTTTGGGCAGATCAAAAATATGTCAACATTTTGGGCAGTAAAGGTCAGTATACTTTCTTTTGCCTTTCAGTATACATACCAATATTAAAAATATAGTTTATATTGATGGTAAAAAGTTTGGCAACACTACAATTTAGGTAGTGGATGGTGTATGTTTTTATGTAAATTAGAATAGTGTGCAGTGGTATAAAAATCATGTTTTTCATGGTAGTGTACAATAGTGTATTTTCTTGAAACCGATAATATATTTTTCTGTTACATGTATATTTTTATTGTTAAAAATACTGTTAAAATTAGCATTGCCTAAATTTTTACCATCAGTATATATCTGGTGACCTTTGTCCAGATATTTATCTAAGCATTGTCTGAACCAGTTCAAAATTTTGGTTAATAAAAACAAAAATCATTTCATGCACCGTGTATGTAGATGGATATGCTTGATAATGTGACAAATGGAATCTTTTAATCAAAATGATGTATACTGTGCAAAACAATTACAGTAACACCAAATACATTACTAAATAACGGTCTTAATATTATAGTATAATCATATACATGATACATTACATACTATAACATAATGGTTTCAATTAAATGAGAGTATTAAAACACAATAAACTTTGTTTTTAAATAAAAATATATGAAATACACTGATATATAAAAGTATTACACTTCATAATTTTTATTAAATATATTACAATAATAACAAAAACAAAAATAAAAATATGTTTTGTCTATAACATTTAAATTTCAAAATAAGTTTCAAAATTTAGGAAAGAAAAACATGTTGGTTTAAATACTGGCGTAGCTGGGGTGAGGGACAGAAATCTTCATATCCCACCCAATCACAGACATCTTTCCACTTTTACACATATCTTTTTAAGGTTTATGCTAACCACCCCCTACCAAGAATTCAATATTTGGCTATGTTAGTGGTGTAAAGTAAAGTTTGTTTTATTTAACGATGCCACTGGAGCACATTGATTTTTATCTTATCATTGATGATTGGACATCAATGATATGGTAATTTTGACACATTTCTTTTAGAGGAAACCTGCTGCTGCTACATAGGTTACTCTTTCTGATAAGCAGCAAGGGATCTTTTATATGCACTTTTCCACAGACAGCACAGCACATACCACAGCCTTTGATGAACCAGTTGTGGAGCACTGGTTGGAACATAAAATTCTAGTGGTGTAAAAGCTGCTCTCAAATGAGAATGTGCTTGAATGATTGATGATAGAAAAATGCAAATAAATTTACTTCACCTGACCTAATCTTATAATTAAAAACAGTGCATGATTTTTCATAGCACTTCCATTTTCTTTTCTGCCATTTATACAAATATTAAATACAACTCTTAAAAAGAACAATATGAATTTAATTATAAATGTCTATAAATTTTAACAATCATGATCCTAGAATTGTGGACATGTTTTACTAGATAGAACGCTGTAATTGTAAGTCACAAAATGATCTATTTTAAACAGTTACAATAACATATCTATATTGTAAGTCACAAAATGATCTATTTTAAACACTTACATATCTATAAAGGCACATCAATATAAGTTTTAACATTAACAAGAAATAAAATTAATCTATCATAATACTGATCTGATAAAAATAATAATACTCTGTGCATAAAAATAAAATTGATAAAAAGTTATATCTGATCTTAAAAGCTAAAGTCAACTATAAAAATATTTACTCATTAATGAGTGTAAACGAATATAGCATCATATTTTATAAACATCCACAAATTAAACGTTTATCTTTTTAATTTTCTTATTTTAAAAATGTCATATTTGTACCATGTTATTTTGTAAATACTTACGATGAATATTTGAATATAATTATGTACCAATAATTATATTTCATAACCATGGTGGTCATATGTCAATATTTTCCTGTATTAAAATAACTTTTCATAACCATGGCTAATTAAACTTTACTTATTTAACAAATATTTGAATATTTTTCTATTCTAAATAAATATTTCATAAACCAAGATGGTGGTCATTTAACGTCACAAATATTTGACAATTGTTCTTTTCTAAATAATATTTTATAACCATGGTGGTCATCTTTAAACTTATTTAATGATTTGAATATTTTTCATGTTCTAAATTAATATTTTATAACCATGGTGGTCATCTTTAAACTTATTTAATGATTTGAATATTTTTCATGTTATAAATTAATATTTTATAACCATGGTGGTAATCTGTAAACTTGTGTTACAAATATTTAATATTTTCTAAACACAATTACACCACTGTGGATGCTCTCTGAGGCATCAAAGCGCCGGTGCGAGTCACGTTGTCTGGTATTTGAGGTGGTACTAGGTAAACTCTGTCTTCAAGACGCACATCTTTCCCACGAATTCTCTCTCTGAAAAACATTTGTCATATTGTATTTCATAAAACATTATGAATGCAGAAGAAGAAGCATTTTATAAAATATAAATTTTAAAAAACATTATTTTGTGATGGCTTTTCTGTAATATGTAAAAATAATTACCAATTTTATTTTTATTACTTTTAAAATATTTTTGAGGAATATAGTTTTTAATTAGTAAATGGAAGTACATGCATAGTAAATTGTCTTTATTATTAATTTCATATCATGCAATAATTATAGTTTCTCACAATGTCTTGTGACTGAAACTATCAAATAAGCATCCCACTTCCGACAAGAAATTGTTATGTCTTGAAAATATTAACAAAATCAAAGATATTCTGACATGTATTTATAAATTGAAAATTAAACTTATATAATACCATATACCACAACCCTTGTTAAACTGATACTCTACCTCTGAGTTAGATTCCACTCCAATGATAAAAGAATTGGTAAGGAGTATGATAAAAGGATTGGTAAGGAGTATGATAAAAGGATTGAATGGTAAGGAATATGATAAAAGGATTGGTAAGTATGATAAAAGGATTGGTAAGGAGTGTGACAAAAGGATTGGTAAGGAGTGTGATAAAAGGATTTGTAAGGAGTATGATAAAAGGATTGGTAAGGAGTATGATAAAAGGATTGGTAAGGAGTATGATAAAAGGATTGGTAAGGAGTATGATAAAAGGATTGGTAATGAGTATGATAAAAGGATTGGTAAGGAGTATGATAAAAGGATTGGTAAGGAGGGTGGAGTTTAAAAAACATCACTTACTTTAGGTATTTCTTCATTGTTGGACTCAGATTTGTGGTTTTAGATTTAAAAACACTGGTAAAGCCATTATTGTGTTGAGCTTCATCCCATTTCTGTATATCATAGCGACCAGCGCCAACAGGATTCTAGAGAAGAAAACATAAATAGTTTGTAAGTGTCATTATTCACGTTTTATTATTCATATAATTTTTATATATACTCACAGTCAAACCTGTCTTAAAGTGGCAGTGCCTGTTTTTTTTTAATATTTAACCATTTAGAACAATTATATCTAAAACATTTGTTTGATGTGCAACGCGCTCCATATTTCTGATGCAATGATTAGCAGTACTATATTTAGATCACAAGAAAAGTGTCCTGTTTGAGAAATGACCGTCTCTATCGAATAAACTGGCTAGAACTCTGCCACAGCAGTTAAAAGTAGCACAACTTGTGACCTTTGGGTATTTGAGTATTGGATTTTTGTAATGGACAATATTATTTGATAGAAAAGACGCACAAATTTTTGCTTGTATTTTTCATTAGTAAAAGAAAATAAACTATAGAAAACAGACACTCCACCTTTAAGTGGCCACCTAAAGAAGTAACAAAAAAGAAAAAAACTATTTTTACGACGCCACAAGAGCACATTAATTTTTATTTTATCATGGGCTATTGTAGTATTGGACATCAAACATAATTATGGTTATTTTTGACACATTTTTTTCAGAGGAAACCTGCTTCTGCCACATAGGCTACTCTTTCCAATAAGTAGCAAGGGGTCTCTTATATGCACTTTCCCACAGGCAGAACAGCACATACCACAGCTTTTGATAAACCAGATGTGGATCACTGGTTGGAATGGAAAATAGCCCAAACTGCAGATGGGTCAACTGAGCAGGATCGATCCAATGACTGACTGCTTCACAGGCGGACACGATATCTTATAAGATAGGAAGGAGAGATTGCAATTTTAATAAAAACTGTAAACTTACAAAGTTTCTTGTGAAGAACATTTGTGATACCCTGTCATTCCTCTGGGAAGAAGATAAAAAGGCTGGACCTCTTGTTGAGGCAGATTCGGCCAATGGTTGTTGAGGATCGTATCGACCGGGTCCCGGTGTGTGCTGTAGAACAAAAAAATCTCTTTAGGAAAGTAAAAAGTAAAGTTTGTTTTGTTTAATGACACCATTGGAACACATTGATTTTTATCTTATCATCGGTTATTGGACGTCATTCATATGATGATTTTGACACTTTTTAGAGGAAATCCGCCTCCGCCAGGTATAGACAGAGTTTTTTCAGTGTTTAGTAGCTGGATGGGACTTTGAAATCATTCTGGTTTACACAGAAATCTGGATTAAACAAATGCTGATTTCTTGCTTAGAATACAAACTGTTGTACATTTAATGTGTTTGTTACCATCATGGGGCCATATGCATGAAAAGCGTTTAAGGGGTTTAACCGCGTTTATCTGCTAAACAGCATATAGTTTGCATGTATAGGGAGTTAAACACGTTTAAAATTATACTGTCTTCATGCATATGGATGACAGTGTTTGTAATAAAATGAAATCCACATGGATTTGACACATGCAGTAAAAATATGTGCCTCAAAACAAGTGACAGTGTCTTTATAAAGTAAAGATTGTTTTATTTAACAACGCCACTGTAGAACATTGATTTTTATCTTATCATCAGTTATTGGACGTCAGACATATTGTAATTTTAACACATTTCTTTTAGAGAAAACATGCTGCCGCCACATGGGCTACTCTTTCCGATAAGCAACAACAGATCTTTTATATGCACTTTCCCACAGACAGGACAGTACATACCACAGCCTTTGATGAACCAGTTATGGACCCCTGGTTGGAATGGAAAATAGCCCAAATTGCAGTTGGGTCTACTGAGGATTGATCTGACAACCAACCACTTCAAAGCCCGGAATGCTATTGACTGAGCTATATCCCGCGCTGTAATGAAATCCACATGGATTTGACACATGCAGTAAAGGTATGTGTCTCAAAACAAGGGACAGTGTCTTTATAAAGTAAAGTTTGTTTTGTTTAACGACGCCACTGGAACACATTGATTTTTATCATCATCGGTTATTGGACGT
>JAUTWP010166827.1:0-20556 GCA_033042655.1 Cyathermia naticoides
TTATGTAATTTGCAGAAAGTTCATGTTTTTATATACACTTTCCATAATTATAATCCTTGTAAGGAATTAAAACAACCGAAATAATACGGTTCTAATACCTTTAAGCAGTCTGAACATAAAACTGAGATGGAACCATCAACAAGAAATTAGGTCATGGTTTTTTACTGTCCTATTTAAAAAAAAATCTTGAGTCGTTTAAAAAAAAATCTAATATTTTGGTAGATACTGAGATTATTAAATTTTAAGGGGATTTAAAAAAAACCTCGCATGTAACCCGAGTTATGTATGAAAGTGCATAACCATTTGTGTTCAGAAGAAATTAGATTTGTTTTAAGCATAATAAACACCACCACAACATACCAGAGATTTTTCCCATGGGTAAATTGTGTACCCTAAAATTTTAGATAATATTTTTATAATATTAAATACTAGTAGTTGTTTGCAGGTGTCAGTGATATATATCGATGAAACAGTCTCGATCATCAAATTATCATTAAATATTCAGTATGACTATCTTTCACCAAAAGATTCTCGCAGCAACTTTAAACTTAATATTCACCACTCACTCAGTATCTTTCACCAATGTCACATAAAATTAAGCCTGGCCTGAAAAAAAATTTCTGCAGGAAATCTTGCATATATATTATATATATTAATATTGCTTTATTATTTCAGCTGGAGTTTTCTGTGCCATTGTTTCACATCCAGCTGACACTATTGTGTCCAAGCTGAATCAAGCTAAAGGAAGCAATTTTGTCGACGTTGCTAAAAATCTCGGACTTCTTGGTAAGTTACTAAACAACTTCTGCATGGATATATTAACATATATTTCATTTGGTCTTTAACTACACGCTCCTTAGATCCACTCTTGGGTCGTAGACCTTGCATCTCTGTACAGGTTTTTAGACCAGCAACTTTATTGTTGTTCCATCGAGAGTGATTGAGTCATTGGCGTGTTAGATTAGTACACCTCAGTTGATGGTCTTGACGTCTGCTGGCAATTCATGTTGCCGTCTTGTGCAGTTGTTACAACCATTAGCTGGGACAAGATGTAACACATTTTATGAAAACTGTTTTCTAAGCATGCATGGTAATTATTAGATTAACGAGTTAAGATAATAATATATATATAATATTGATCAGTTCTCAATTGTCTATGATCTCATGAGTATTCCATCGGAGAGCCCAATTGTAATCATAAAACTTAAAAACCCACTATATTATTATGATAATTTCTAGATCAAGAAGAAAATAGATATTTAATATTTATCGGTACTCAGTTTTTGCAGTTGCCCATGATGATCTCGTATTTCATCGGATCACCTAATTGTACATCAGAGGCCTTAACCTTCTACTCTGATCAATTCTAGAATAGCTGTATAAAATATATCCTCTGATTACTAGTTCTCCAATGGATTAGTGTAGATTGCAGATTTCATGACATATACAAATTGAAACTTCAATTTGTTATTCTTAACTGTAAACTGAGTATTTAATCCATTAAATAAAAACAGTTCCTTACGAAAAGAACATCCTCAGTATCACGTATGGCTATCATTCCAAATCTTGTCAACATCCGCTAACCAAATGTTACACCATTAGATTTAGAACACCCTGAATGGGATTCCATATTTAAAAAAAATTGACAGTTGTTCCCTCCCTTGGGTATTGAAGACCGCAAATATATTGTATCTATAGCAGACAACGCTTCCTCATGGGTACTGAACCTGGTTATTAACTTTGATTTTGTTCATTCTTTGCAGGCATGTGGAAAGGTCTCTTCCCCAGAATCCTTATGATTGGTACACTAACAGCACTGCAGTGGTTCATATACGACTCTGTCAAGGTCTTCTACCGTCTGCCGCGTCCCCCACCTCCAGAGATGCCCGAGTCTCTGAAGCTCAAGTTAGCAGCATCTGGAGGGAATTGATCAATAGAGCACACTAGGAAGTTGAATTAAAACATGAGTGTTATCTGTTTATAGGAATATTAATTATACAGTGGTCAACAATGTGTAACCTGTGAAAAACTTGTCTGAAAGACGGTCAACTGGAACACGGGTTGTTTTGACAATTTGTGTCTTCAACAACGAGATTTCCAAGTAGAATTGAATTGTTTTAAGAAGCAGCACCTGGTGTGTTGTTGATAAAAGTATTTAGCTTGCGTGTGTGTGCGAGTTCAGAAGTTTTATCCATTATACATTCTTTGAATCACATAATACAGTGTTTTTTACTGCTAAATTGAATTATTTATTATATTTTGTTTGGAATCTTAAATAGCATTAAATCTAACATTCAAAATCAAGTTTACACATCACTGATTTTCATTAAAACTAAATTTAGTTTCAATTTATAAAAAAAATATTTTGCACTTATGTTTAGAGTATATTAAAAGTTCCTTTTCTTTCCATTTGCTTTTTGAATTTTCTTCATGTATATACAGAATAATAGGTGGGTTGTTTTAATAAGTGTTTAAACAAACATTTCGTTGTTATTTTTCTTCAAATCATATCTGTTATCTTCAATGAATCAAACTTGTAAAACAGAAGAAACTAGTCTGTTCAGAATATTGAATTCCATTTTTGTTGTTACAAAATAAAATTGGGATACATGTCTTCCCCTGGCTTATAGATGTTGTTTATTTGTTAGAATGCATGCATCATCATTTCAGACTGTTAAACATTTACAATTTAACCTTTACTTTCACATTTGCATGACTTGACAGTGTTCCATAAAACATTTGTTTTTCATGTCATAACTTTTGAATGGTTGACAATAATTTATTGAAACTGTACACACAACTTCTCAAGACAATGTGCCGATTACCGATTTCAGTACCTTGCATGAAATCAAATGTTAAAAAGTCAATTACAACTACAGCAGGAATTCTCTCCACATTTTAACTGTTCAGAATACTTTTTAATTTATAAATGCTAGAAAACCCAATCTTAATCAAAACAAGATTCTGTAATGATGGATGCAGAGGAGATTCCGAGTCTTAACGTACTTTTTTTCTTTCAAAAAACCTAATTTAAGCTTAAAAGTGGATGTGTAGAATGTACCAAAGTGATTATAGTTGCAGTTGTTTAGAAAACTCTTTAAGTCTAATCCTATTACCATACTTTTGTCTGTTTCAAAAATCCTTTGATCCACAGAATATTGGTATATTTATGGACCTTTTTTATATATGGTGATGACAAGAGTATGTGTATTTAATGCCCTCTGCCTTTAGGATGCTTCAGTTTAACAGGTTATTTGTTTATTCTATTCAGCACCATATTTTATCAATTGTTTGGTTTTCATGGGTGTTTAGTTATACGGATGTTGGTTTTGGGATCATGTTGATTTGAATTAAAAAAAACTACAAATGTACATTGTATTTAACAATTGAGGACAATGAAATGTTCAGTACATTGCATCTTTAAATGCAGGCCTGATCAAATGTACAGTATTTTGTATAAAGTTTAATTTATATGTTGCAGCTTTGTTTGGCATAATGTTGCTACAGTAAAACTGGTTGAAAATTTGTACAAATTGTAATAGGACAGTTGGATAAGCCAAAATGCTTGTAAAGACTAGTCTATACGTTATTTTGAAATTAATTGAATAAAATTTTGGGTGTTGCTCGCCTGAAAATATATTTGACCACATGTTCGGCTTGTTTTCTTGTACATTCATAAATGTTATTTTAAATTGTACTAACAAAATTAACACAAGAAAAACCAAACTAGACATAGGTCTGGGTATGTGCTATCCTGATAGGACGATGCATATTAGATCCCTTGCTACTAATGAAAAACTACCGTAGTACTAGTGGGTATCCATTGAAACAGAATAACCATGTTTCATGTCCAATAAACTGATTAAAAAAAACTGTTAAAGGTGTCTTTAAATAATATACGGTACTTTATATATATATTTTGTAATTTAAAATAATTTACATTTCAAATGCTACCTAAAAGTGTTTAATAATCTGAGCCTTAGGAGTAGGTAGTGTTTATAAATTATATGAAACTTATAAAAGTAATATTCATTGTCCATGAAAAAACAAACATTTGGTGACACAGACTTGCCTATTTCATGAAAGACCATGACACATCCTGGTTATGATTTTTGATGGAGTAGTTTTAGCTGTGGATAAAGGACTCAAAATCTACTCTTAAGTCAATATAAAGTATAGCTGTGGAATAATTTCCATAATGGCTAAAAATGACACCCAAAATTGTAACATCAGAATACTTTTATCGATTATTAATAAATGGGTTTCTCATATTTTGACCTTCAGTACATATTTTGAGAGATGGGTGTGTGTTTTGGCTTCTTTGGTTTTAATATCGAAGGTAATGGATTGTATCGTGTCCGCCCATGAAGTGGTTGGTCATCGGATTGAACCTGAACTAACTTGTAAGCATGGAAATAAGAATCAACCCAACCTCTTTAACGTATCCATAGTTGAATGTTATTATTGTCTATTTTATGTTTATGTGGTCCATGCCGTACATCCTGTGCTAAGGAAACGCGCACACAAAAGACCATTGCTGCTATTTGAAGAAAAAAAAGTAGTCAAAGTGGCAGTAGGTTTCTTCGTAAATACCATGTTTGATTCTACACACTTACATATCCAATGACATTCATTTGTGTGTAACCTAATGTAGGTTAAATATCCTTAAACATGAGGATTTCCAACAAATGTTCTATGGACAAAATTGACCCATATCTCAGTCCGATGGTCCCGATAAACATTCCATTATTACCAATTTGCAAGTACAGTGAACTCTTGTCTAAACTGGAAACACAATTCGGTCCCAATGTGTCCATTTAGGGTAAATATACTCTGAAAACAGGACATCTTAAATTAGCTAAATGTACAAATCTAGATAAATTAACCATAATTAGTCTTAATTACTACATAATAATGTTCGTGTGGGATTTTGTTCTAAGTTTCACTCTGTGTGATTATGTCCTGTGGTATTTTGTACTGAAGGATAATGTCCTGTGGTATTTTGTACTGAAGGATAATGTCCTGTAGTATTTTGTACAGACGGATTATGTCCTGTGGTATTTTGTACAGAGGGATTGTGTCCTGTGGTATTTTGTACTGAAGGATTATGTCCTGTGGTATTTTTGCCAAGGGATTATGTCCTGTGGTATTTTGTACCAAGGGATTATGTCCTGTGGTATTTTGTACCAAGGGATTATGTCCTGTGGTATTTTGTGCCAAGGGATTATGTCCTGTGGTATTTTGTACCAAGGGATTATGTTCTGTGGTATTTTGTACAGAGGGATTATGTTCTGTGGTATTTTGTGCCAAGGGATTATGTTCTGTGGTATTTTGTACAGAGGGATTATGTTCTGTGGTATTTCGTACCGAGGGATTATGTCTGGGTAGATTTTGTAATTTCAGAACCTGTTAAATAAATAAGATCAAATGAGGTAAAATATTTTATTTCTGTTTGTAATACAAAATTATAAATGTACCAAAATGTATTGTTCATTTCTTTTACAATTAAAAACAAATTGAGCTTGTTTCATTTCTTTTCATGACACCCAAAGCAGTATAAAACTTGATATACAAAGTAAAGTTTGTTTTGTTTAACGACACCAGTGGAGCACATTGATTTTTGTCTTATCATCGGCTATTGGACATCATATCATGCATATGATCATTTAGACATTTCTTTTAGAGGAAATATGCTGCCATCACATGGGCTACTCTTTTCTAATAAGCAGCGAGATCTTTTATGTTTTCATACAGAATATATTCAGTAAAATACTGTTTTGAATGCCATGTAGAAGAAATATTAATTTTCATTAGATTCAATGTTCCTCTATAATATCAAAAGTATATGGTATGTATTGTTGATTTACACAGAGATATCAGATCTTTAAAAAAATTTAAATATAAAGTTGTAAAGCATCACAGAAACCGCATAAATTATCATTATGCAAACAAATGGCAAGATTATTTTTTTAATTAATATTTTTATTCATGCACTTAATGAAATTATTTTAACTGTATGGCTAACTGAAAATTATGTACTGTTCTTTAAAATAGTGACAAACGTTACTTCACTAACAAAAATGTACAAACACTTTGTTTATATGGCAGTGTTAATCAAATGAATCTGATCAAATTGTAGATGCTATGCAAAAATATAAATATAATTAAATTAGTGTTATGTTGATAGCATACATGCTGGCATACCCTGAGAAATGTTCTTTTCCTTTAAAATATTGTGATGAAATAGTAGGCAAGTACCAGATCTTACCCATGCACAAATAGATTGAAATAAAATTAGTAATTTGAATTGATAGCATCGTACTGACACCTATGAGATTTATTCAGGTTATGGCCCTGGCCTGTATTTGGTTACATCTGTGATACTTGTAAAGCAAATGACTGTAACAAAAAAGGAGGAGACCATCTTGGTTGTTACAAAAAGATTTGACAGGACAAATAAACCTTACCTCCAACATAAAAATTATTAGTATTGCATAACATCATTAATATTACATTTTGGTTTATGTTAATAGATCACCATTTAAACATTTTAAAAACAAAGCAATATTTGATAAAAAGCTGATCTGTAAGTTTATTAAGTAAAAGTTAAAAATATAAGCATTACATAAAGTAAAATGGTGAATGAATAATGTAAAAGTACAAATAAATAGAACATTGCATGTACAGGCTTAAATGTGTGGACAATTGTGTAAAACAATTGATGAATAAAGTTATAGACTATATATAGAAGTAAAACCAAGCCTGGATGAATCGATGCCATCTATAACACTTGACATAATGATAAATACATCTTAATTACCTTCATTTTCCAAGCTACAATAACTCAAAGACATACGAGACTGGTATTTTCAAGAAAACCACTATAATAGGGTACCAGTCATAAAGCTTATGTCTGGAATTCATATCTAGACCAGCTTAATTATTCCTGCTATTTAAAAAATGAAAGTTCAAGTAACAATATTTAAGTATTACCAAAGTTCAATAAAGTTTACAGCCATTATCATGACAAATATCTGATGAAGTAACTCTAATTATTAACTTTTTAATTTTGGTCTTTTAAACAGATCTTTTAAAATAATATCTGAATAACACTAAATTAAATGAAACATCTAAAATGCATGAGAACAGCATCGATGCTTCATAAATATTTTAAAAATGTATGAAGAATGGACTGAAACCTGTGATCTCATTTGCATGACAAACGATCCACTATTGACTGCCGGGCTATGCATAAAAAAGTGAATGTTTATGATGCATCACATGGTACGTGCACCAAAACATTATTGCAGTAACGTTTACATAAATTGATATTTAGCACTATTAGACAACCAAATTAAATGACAACCCCTCTAACAAACAGAAAAGTGTTACAGCGTGGGCATGGCACAAACAAGACTTGATATACAGAGTATTTGACGTGGAAAGCACCAGTGTTGAGGTATGTAGATGGGAGACAACTGGTCATTGGCAACAATAGAGTACGACCATCATTACATTCTTGAAACATGCACTAATATATTCCAGCTGATTCAAGCAGTTATTTAAAAGATTTAGATTCTCCTCAACAACAGAACTGACAGGTTTCTGTACCTTCGGACAAATGACTTTCAGATCTTTAACCACATCAATTTGTATGGCATTTAGTGTCCACCAATTGAAAAATGATACCAACCATCTCAAACACAAAGTAGCATAAAGGGCTGTTAACTTTGTTCATAAGATGTGGTGACTTTCTTTACAAGTCAGCATTTCAGAAAGAAGTATATATATGCTAGCTTCAACTATTTTTTCAAATCATAATGCATGTCTCCATTAATGTACTTTTTAACTGGCCATCAGGTAAGTAAGAACAACTTGATAGGACTAGCCCATACACTTGCAACACACACTGCGATAGTATTTACATATCCATGTCTGATGTTTTTATATTGTGCAGAACATTTAACTAGTTGCACAGTGTGTGATATGCAAAAACTATTATGAGGTACTGATATGCAAAACTACTGACAATAACTTCTTCAACACATTTTTCTGTCAACATTACTGATTTATCCTGTTTTATGTTTATTGCATCAATACTTGTAGTAAAACAGATATGTATATAACTGTATACAGTATGCAAAACAATATTTACAATGCTATTTTTATCTGGTTCCAGTTGGAATTTTACATTTTTGTATCAAACTGCAGTATTCCAACTGGCACCAATAAAATATCAGATACATTTAAACTAGGAACACATAAGTTTCTTGAAACTGTGTCTAGTGAATTAAGGCAATATAAAAGAAATCTGTTTCCGGTCCCAAGTTATTTCTTGATTTGATGTAGTGAAATGACTTTTTTCTCTTGCTCACCAGAAGTGAGTGGTTTATACAATCTGTAAACTACTAACAAACTGTGAATAGTTGTTACCAGACAAATAACCTGAAAATAGCATATTTAGTCAAATGATAAAAAAGGTTGATAATCAAGATATGAATTAATGTGTACGCAAACTTAAAATAAAATTAATATGTACATAGACTTAAAACTAAATGAATGTGTATGCAGACATAAAAACAAAATTAATGTGTACGCAGAGTGAAAAGAGAATTTATGTGTAGGGACTTAAAACAGAAGTCTTTTTCAATGTCTTAAATGTAGACACATCTGTTTTCAATGTTCTGACAGGAAAACCATACAGATGAACAAACAGAGCACAGTATAATGTTCATCTCTTCCCGTGGTGGTACAAAACAAGTAGAAATATTCTCACATTTGCCCTATGGTACAAAATAAACGCATGCAAAAGCAAACACTAGACTAATGATTGACATCGAGTTGTATAAAGCTGTATACAAAAGTTCAACAATATATGATCACATATGAAGCAGATTATGTAAACTACAATGAACACATGCACGTGACAAACAATGGGTAATTACAAATATATCTTGGATTTACAACTACTGTTGGCTGTAGGAGTTAATTACAAATACAGCCTCCCTCCACTCCTATGATTTGGCACAGTTTAGCAACTTCTGTACTTGTCAGAACGGACTTTGATAGCTTTTAGATATTCATCCATTCTCTTGTTTAGTCCGTCTATCATGCCAGATAACTCCACCAGTGTCTTTTCATTATTTACAAAGTCCTCTTGAATATCTGAAAATAATGAGATCATTTTTAAAACTAGTAATAATTTAATACAATGGATAAAGCAGTATGGGCGTAAACAGTTATTAAATACACAGAAAGGAAAACATTCCTAACCAAAGTTTTATGTTAGATTTGGTTATAATAAAATATCATAGCTCATAGTGTGAGCTTGTGAAGCAGTCAGTCATCTTATTGATCATCCTCAGTGGACCCATTTTAAGTTTAGCCTATTTCCTGTTGAACCAGTGGTCCGCAATGTGTTCAAAGGCTGTGGTATTTTCTGTCCTGTTTGACAGTGCATCTAGATTGGGGACATAAGCACGTTAAGTGTTTCCGTTCTATAGGCATTATTATTTTAGTATTAAAAATCTAAACTGGAATTTGAACCTGGTTTTTACCACCTTTGAGGCCAGTGACCTAACCACACACCACCAGGGATGGTGGGGTAAACTACACAGAAGTTAAGTTCTTGTTTAACAAGAAGTTAAGAGTTTAATAAGGACAGGACATGATGTTTAACGTCCACATTCAGAGCCAGGCTGTTATAGCGGACACGTTTAATAATGAACTTACTCTTGAGCTTATCAAACTTATCCTGGGTGTCGGCTGCTAGGTTGTCTGCTCTTTCCTTCAATGCTATCGCTCGCTTCTGAGCCTCTGACGTCAAATTGTATTTAGAATTCAGTTGACCCGAGGTGTCTTCATAGATCTTATCAAGGTTGTTAGCATCCTGAGAGTCAAATATAAGCCAACAGAATAAGATACATGAAATAAGTGGTCTCATGTCATACCTTGAATAGAGTAAATATTTTGTGCACAGTCGTGATTCAATTTTTTGAAAACTTATTTCATTACTTGTGATAAAGTGCCATTACATATACAAGATATAACATGTAGGTGATATTACAGTAAATCACAGATAAAGATTAATTATACTGTACACATTACTAGTATATCGAAGATAATCACACATATAAATTTTACTGGCACTGGAAATTGGAATGCATATATACATCCAGATAATAAGAAACAAATAGGAATATGACCTTTAATTATCTCAAAAAGGGTTATGATTTCTGTTCTTGTGTTTCAGTATAAGCCATTCAGAGTAGGCTTAAGATACAAACATAAAACCAAATGGTCTCATGTCACACTTTGCTATAATAAAATTATCATTTCTCAATCTTAAAAGGAAACCTAAGTAGTACTAAGAAAAACAAATTAGATAAAGGAACAAACTAATGTAAAAAGCACAGATCTTGCCAAATAAAGCAATAAAAAATTTAAGTTTAGTTTGTCAGAAAAATGTCTACCGTTTCTGCCTTGTTGGTTAAATCTTCCGCCTCCTGTGCTGCCTGTTCTGCTCGCTTGACATCGATCTCGTTCTGGATGTATTTCTTCTTCAAGTCCTCCAGCCTCTTCTTGAGTTCATTGATGATGTCCATGCTCTTTGTAGACGTGTCAGCAGCAGCAGTAGTCTCGGACTCAATCTGCACAATTCACATACATTAAATCTATTGGTCTGTAGTGTTAAAAAATACTGAAGATTGACAATTCAGATACATTAAAACTATTACTATATAGTCTTATAAATTCTGAAAGATTGGTTTTTCCCATTAATGTGTATGTAATAGCAGAGTATTTTATAGAGCATATTTTACAAATTAGCCTGCACGAAAAACCTTTGATAAAAGAAAGAAAAGGATTTATACACCTCCCTGCACCCCATCCTCTCAATAACAAATGCTGGTAACATATTCAAAAGTAAACAAACTTACAAAATTATTTATATAAAGCAGACGAAAAAAAGAAAAGAAAACAAAGTTTTATTTTTCATACTAATTCATTGCTTCTATAAATAGAGAGGACAAACTCAATTTTAAAAATGACATTAGCAACAGGAAAATATTTTGCTCAGTATGTCAGCTATAATTGTATCCTAGCTATCCAATACTTTTGCTTAATCAAGTATTAATGGATGAAGAACTGATTGATTGAAAGCTAGATCAATGAACATTAATGAAACAATTATTCTGCAGAACCTTGGATTCAAAATCATAACTAAGCTTTGATCTATTTGGAAGTACCATAATAAATACATATTCTTCAACAACCAAAAACACTGGATACTTAATTCTAATAATTTAAAAAGAAATAAGAATATTTACCATGGTAAGATCTCCACGAGCATCCTCTATATCCTCTTCTGCCTTCTTGATTGCTTTTTCAGCCTCTTCCTGTGCAACTTTAGCACCTTCCAGTGCTTTGCGGATGTCTTCTGCAGTGTTCAAAACTGCCGATGCATCACCTCTGAATTTTTTTTTAAAGTTTACAATATTAAAAAAATGTTACACAATAAACCAAATCAAATTTAAAACAGGTAATGTTTTTGAAGTCCAATATGTCTGTAAAAGTATCTCAAGAAACCTTTAAAAAAAGAGCATTTAAATATATTTTCTCATAAATGTTCCCAGACTAAAATTGTGAATCAAAGACTTTGGCTACATTATGAATAACGTTTATATATACATTGAATTTAATACATGTACAATTGTTATTCTCAGGTTTTACACATACACTGGACATATTTAAATTGTTGCCATCGGGCTAGTCAGATTGTGTTGCAAGCATAATTTGTAATAGAAATTTTACTTCCCAATAGGTTTCCATAACCGCACAAAATTTATTCGTCCTAATCAGAGTTCACATTTGCTGAAAACTAAAGAGAACACAGCCCCCCTTACCCTACCTCACAGCCACCCAAAGCACAAATTTGACGAGTCTTTAAAAGTTTAGTAGGCACATTTTACACAAATTGAAGCATATTTTCATTTTTTTTTACAACAGGGGGGAAATTGCATCTTGTTAAAAATGTTTCCAAAAAATACTATCATATTTCTAAAGAAAACCCCACCCAGGAGGGTGGAAAAACAAGAAAGCGGGGGTGGTATATCACAACATAGGGGGCAACCTGCCCCGTTATATGCACCAGTGATAACACTGCTAATACACTC
Organism: Cyathermia naticoides; assembly: GCA_033042655.1. Lineage (NCBI taxonomy): Eukaryota > Metazoa > Mollusca > Gastropoda > Neomphalida > Neomphalidae > Cyathermia > Cyathermia naticoides. Next base: position 12,174 of record JAUTWP010166827.1, read on the forward strand.
ACGCTGCAGAGTCAGCTCTTTCCTTTAACCTCTTAGCTAGAGCCAGGTCATCACGCGTGTCATCCAAGATGGAGTCAATGTTCTGCAGACCCTGTATTGTGTGGTTGATCTTGTCAGCTAGGTCCTGGATTTGATCTGGTGTCAGGGAAATACTAATAGCCAACACTTCCTCAGCAACCTAACAAAAACAAAAAAAATTGTTTTACTGATACAGAGATAGGCTGAACCTAAAAACCATGAAGTAAAATAAAAATTTAATTTCTTTTTTTAAATTAAATAATTTAAAATAATAATTAATTAGATTTAGACAAGAGTCCACTGAAGTTTCAATGTTTTTTATGCAATTTCGCAAAGAACAACAAATGCCACAATCTATGGTATGTCTCATAGACTGCTAGCTAGAACAGAAAGGACTAAACAAGAAACTGATTCCTAAAAGACGGCAGAAACAATGACATTATTTAACACACATTCACAAACATCAATGAACTAGAATCTGCTTCTTACCATCTTAATGTCGTTTGGAGAAGCGGGGTCAGCACTAAGGAAGTCACTGATGCGATTCAAAAGAGTTTCCAGGTCGGACCGTGCTATTTCTGACTTGTTCTTCGCTTCCAGAGCTTGATCATACGCCATCTTGGCATCCGTCTTGGCTTCCTCAGAATCATGTTTGGCTTGCTCAATCTAAACACAATAACAACACATAGAAGTTTATAACATCATACAGAAGTTTATAACAACATGTAGGTACAAACATCTGACTTGTGGACATTTCAGGAACATGTTTGCCTAGCTCAACCAGAACACAATAACAATATATAAAAGTTTATAACAATATGCTGATTTGTTATGGGTTGTTAAATGGAAATATTAGAAACGTTTGGCTGGTTCAATCTAAACATAATAACAATATATATATGTTTATAACCAGGCGCGGATCCATGGGGGCACGCTCACCCCCCTATTTTTTGCTAACCAAAAACAAACTGACCACATATAATGCTACTTCTTGTTGTCAGATGCCAGGAAATCGCATCTAAGGAGTTTATTTTCAAATTTTTCCTAGGGGAGGTCCGCTAGACCCCCCCATTTAGAGCATCGCGCCTTCGGTGCTCAACAATTTCGGGCTACGCAATTAAAGTGCACCCCCCTTTCCAATAACTATGGATCCGCACCTGATAACAACAAACATCTGTCTTGTTAAAATTTAAGAAACATTAGCTGGCTCAATATAAGTTATCATAGGAAAACCATATATGTAGGGTTTATAACAACATACAAACAACAGGGTTGTTAACTGAAAATGTGGGAATCGTATATGGCTGGCTCAATCTAACAATATTTTTAATAACAAACTGCAAATGTAAAGTTCACCTTAGTAAGTAAATCTGTGGCTTTCTCTTCCTTCATGCTGAGCAAGTCTGAGGCCTGCTTAGACAACTCTAGTGCATTATCAGCCTTAGTAACAGCTCCGTCACCACAGCTAGGCCCACCACACCGGCTACACCCACCTCCACCACACACATCATTACAGGGATCCCCAGGCTGGCCGCAAACCTGCAGAGAAAATGTTTATAATTGTTTTACATACAAATACACAATTATTTATTATATACAAAACTGCTCAAGCAGCCACCTGTAATAACCAGCCACCTGTCTTCAAAGATCAACGTTAGTTTCTCCCAAATCAGCAAATTTAGTACAATACACCCTGTATTAAGCAGTCACCTGCCATCAGAGGCCAATTTTTTGTTACTCCTATGGGTAGTTGCTTAAGACAGGTTTGACTGAACAGTCTAAATTGTATTCACTTGGAACCAAAGAAATATGCCAGTTAAGACATAGTGAAAGATTTCATCCAGAGTTACAGTAGCTGAACAGGACTTTAAAATCATGCCAGTTCACACAGAAATCCAGAACAGAGTCCAACTTATTGTATTGTTGTAAAATGGTTAACTAATGTTTTTCAAGACTATTATCAGAATCAAAAATGAATTAAAAATTTGAGTTGTATAACATTTGAATTATAATGAACTTTAAAAGAAATACAAAAACAATAATTTACCGGTAAGTAAAAAACCCCTTGCATTTAACAAAATTAATACAAACTGCGTAAACCGAGCCCTAGATTTCTCACCATGTGATTAAGTGTTGACAGTCTTCCACCCAGATCCATTATCTTGCCATCCATATCATCCAGTGATTCCATGTTCTCCTTCAACTTCTCATCAAAGTTGTCTTTCCTCTGGTTTATCAGGTTCTCGACCTGTTCGCGAGTTCGCTCAGACTCGGAAATCAATGGTTCAGTTCCATCAACTTTACGCTGTGCTTCCTGTGACCTTCGCCTTGCCTCTTTTGTGATGTTGAAAGCTCCTGTAATAAAACAAATAGTAAAAAAAGAAAAACATTGTTGTGTAAAAGTATTAACTTACATATGCCAGTTTCAATCATAATGTAAAATGTAAAAATGAGAGACCAACTTTTACCTTAAAAATTCATTTCCAAAATGCAATATATCCATTTTTTTTTTTAAATTGTCGTAAAATTAACATACAATATATTGCTTTTTGAATAACAATTTTAATATTCTGGTTAACACGAATATTAGATTTTGACAAAAATTGTTTTGTTGTACTGTCAAGCTGTATTACAATTTGTAACTTGAACTTGTATCACTTAACAATAGAGGTTTAATATGATTCCATTGATTATAATTAAAAACAATTAAATCAGGATAAAATTCAGAAGGGAATTATTTGTTTTTTATAAAATTAGATTTCCAAGATTAAAGATGACCAGTGAAAAACTTTTTCATTTTTTAAAAATACAACAACAAACCTTCTACATCTCTCGCTTGAATGTCTGTGGCATTTTTCCTGAGTTCCTTCGCGAGGTTTTTCAAATCATTGACACGGCGCTTGAGTGCTGCAATCTTGTTGTTTCCAATCTGTACACGAGCTGTTGTGTTACTGAGCTCCTTGTCAATATTATTCAGCAGTTTGTTGTTATCTGTGAGGTTTTGTCTGAAAGTATCCAAAGTATTTAGTCTTTAGTGTACTTTACATTCTTGAATATCCCAAGAATTGCTTCTTCAAAACTTTTATCTTGCCGGCTATATAGCCAATTAATTAAATACCAGAGAATAACAATTAACAATTTATTAACAAAGTCATATGAAAGAAATAATTTAATAGTGATGAAAAAGGTTTCAGCATGGAAATTTTAAAATTAAACTAACCTGATGTTGACTCAAGTCTACAACAAATGAAACATGTTTCTGTATGTAAAGTTTAGGATGGAATTAAGAAATTTAACATTAAAACTAACCTCGTGTAGTCTTAAAACAATGAAACATGTTTCTAGTTGAAACAAATGTTTCTGTATGTAAGGTTTAGGATGGAATTAAGAAATTTCACATTGAAACTAACCGGATGTAGTCTTAAACAATTGAATCATGTTTCTGTATGTAAAGTTTAGGAAGGAATTAGGAAATTTCACATTGAAACTAACCTATGTAGACAAGTCTTAAAACAAATCATGTTTCTGTGTGTAAAGTTTAGGAAGGAATTAGGAAATTTCACATTGAAACTAACCTGATGTTGACAAGCATATCTTCTATATCCTTGACGTCCACCTTGGTGATGTTTGCGCTGTCCAGGATGTGTCGGATCTCATTGATGTGACTCTGCATCTGCTTGAACTCATCATCGAAAGCCTTTATAGCTCCCGTCACGGAAATGTTGTTAGCCGTTTCAACCAGGTGGCGCGTTTGATCTGTCAAAGAAAAACAATTTATTTCTATGATATTGAACAAAATAAAAATGATAAATTTGGTAAACTAATAAGGACTTAAAAAAAGAGTTTTAATATCCATACACTTGCAAACAAATCCTCATGTAAGTGTTTTTATTGTTATATACTGTTGAGTGAGTGAATATTTAGTTTAACATCGCTGCGAGAATCTTTCACCCATTGGCGACGATTAAACATTTATCAATTTAATGACATGATATTGAAAATATTAAAAAATAGCATGTAAAGCATGCCAAAAAATACATTTAAAACCAAGAATATAAATTTTAACACTAACAGCAATTTAAAAATGTTCATAGTTGGATCTGTTTTAAAAAAGATAAGATTTTCCCACCAGGACCCGTAGTAAATAAATGTTTAAGGTTTGGTGAGGAAACAAATTATAAATTATAAGTGGAAACAGAATGTCGGTTTCAATATTGTTTTCAAACACAATATTCAAAATTAATAAAAATATTTGTTTAAAGAAACTACAGCACAAAAAATAAGATCAGCTATTGGGTGCAAAATGAATAAGTAGCAATTCTAAAAATATATATTTTATGATAATTCCATAATGGGATAGATAAACAATAACACAGGTCTATTTTTTGGTACAATTCCTTATCCAACATTTAAGCAGTAACTATACAAACAGACAATTTATGTTAAAATTTATTGTCTAATGTTTTGGGAATAATTTCATTTATCACAGAAACAATGGACACAATTGCAACAAAGAGTGAATATGTTAACATAATAATATAAAAATGTTTGATAAAATTATACAATACCTCTGAGATCTCGAACAATTCTGTCCCAGTTATCAAAGCATTCCCCGCATGGTTTGCAGTATGGAAGTTCCCCAGTTGTCCCCCTTGCACAGCGATCACACTTGTATCCCGTTACCACAGTAACACACTGACACTGTCCCGTGCGGCGATCACACTGCATAGACGATGATCCCTGTGGGTCACAGTCACACGCTGCAAGTTAAAAAACAAATTACATTCAGTCACATCAAAATAATCAGTAAGTAACTTACAAAAAATACCCATAAGGCGTACTAGACCATAAGAAAAATAATGGGTCAGAAATTTATTTTAAAAAATACCATAAGGCATGCTAGATCATAAGTAAAATAATGGGTCAGAAATTTATTTTTAAAAATACCCATAAGGCATGCTAGACCAGCTAGACCATATGCAAAATAATGTGTCAGTCAGAACAATCTTTTCAGTTATTTTTAAAGATAATTTCTGTAATAAAACAAGATACCCAGTAGAGCTATACACAATGTTTTACTCACGGAAGCACTGATCATTAGGATCTCCCCAGAAGAAATCTTCACAGTCACTGCAGGTCCTACCACCTCGACCAGCCTTACACGCACACTGACCTTCAATCTGAAATAACAAAACCATACAAAACAATCACCAACAGTCTAGCTACCAGCCTTACACGCACACTGACCTTCAATCTGAAATAACAAAACCTGTCATACAAAACAATCACCAACAGCCTAGCTCGGATACTATTAAAAGTTTAACCTCAACTAATTGTTAAACTTTCACAAGTTAAATTGGTCATCGGATTGATCCTTAGTGGAGGCTATTTTATGTTCGAACTAGTGATCCATAACTGGCTCATCAAAGACCATGGCATGTGCTATCCCCTTGCTGCTTATTGAAAACAGTAGCTTGACAGTAGCAGGTTTCCTCTAAAACAAACTGTCAGAATGATCATATGTTTAATGCTCAATAACCGATAGAAAAGCAACCAATGAGCTCTGCTGGCATCATTACAGGACTCAAATTTAACAGAGGCACTGGCAGCAATTGGCACTGGTTTTGTATAAATTGCAATAGGCGAGGTCACTTACCAGTGGCATTTTTTGGCCACTGGGAAAATAACTTCAAAATTGCCATAGGTGATTCTTTCACCCACGACAATTTTTTTTTATCAAAACTGCTGTGGGTTATAAATTTTTAAATTCAAGCCCTGCATTAAATAAAACAAACTACTTTTTTCACAACAAGCAATAAAACTGAGATTTAAATTTGTATTCAGACATTTTGCAGTCAATTTGCTTTTCTCGTTGACCCACCTGAGAGCAGTCGTCTGACAGAGAGCCTGTGGGATCACAATTACAGGCGTCACACCCTCGACCGCTCGCTAGATTCCAGTGTGACTGCTCACACCGGTCACACGTTGGTCCTATCACATTGGGGAAGCACGGACACTGACCACTACGACGGTCACAATCACCACCATTGGGATTGGTTCCAAGACTGTTACACACACATCCTGAAGAGTAAAGAGAAAAGGATACAAAGAGTCGGCTAATATAAGCATGTAGATTTAAATACAAGACATAATACAAAACTATTTACATGGTTGATGCCAGATTTAGAATTTTCATGCTAGGCTAAAATAAAAATTAAGTTTGTTTGTTCTTACCTGACTGACACACAAAAAGTGGCATGTACAGTGCGCTCTGTCCAAACCGGCATCTGTCTAATCAAGAAATCTGTCTAAACAGGATTCGTTTTTTCAGTCCCAAATTGACTTATAACACTTAAAAAACTCTTGTCTAATCCAGCACCATCTAAACCATCTGGTACCATAAGGATCCATTTTAGACAGAGTCCACTGTATCAACATCCTTTTTTACTCATTTTTTGAGAAGATTTATCTATTTTTTTAACCAATTTCAATTCATAAATTGTATACCTAAATATACATAGAGCCCCCCCAAAAAGGTTTTCATACCTACTCACATTTGAAATTACAGCTCGAAGTGAACAAACAAAAAATATTTTCATGGATGGCCCTACGTGTTTGAAAAAATAACTAATGTTATTTTCATCAGTAAAGAAACACCTAAAGACAATTATATAACAAAAATTCAACAAAATGGAAACAATTTCTTACTTTTACAATTTTGTGTTGTTGCATCACCGTAGTAACCAGCAATACAGTGTTCACAACTGAAGCCCTCCGAGTTGAAGAGACAGTTTGTACACTCTCCCGTCGCAGCGTCACAGTTGCCGGGCTGGTCGGGGTTGATGTTGTTGTTACAGAAGCAAGGCTCACAAGTGCCACCAGGTGTTAGAGGGTTGCCAAAGTAGTTAGTTGCACATCTGTCACAACTTTCACCTAAAACAATAAATACAGTACAGAGGAAATAACTTAGAAAAGAATTCAGTTTTAAAAGTAAAATACAAATAGCATATCATCATATTGTAAAAAAAAAGAGTAAAGTTTGTTTTATTTAATGACGCCACTGGAACACATTGATTTGCATCTTATCAGTGGCTATTGGACATCATTCATATGGTCATTTTTGACACATTTCTTCAGAGGAACCGCTGCTGCCACATAGGCTACTATTTTCGATAAACAGCAAGGGATCTTTTATATGAACTTTTCCACAGACAGAACAGCACATACCACAGCCTTTGATTAACCAGTTGTGGAGCACCGGTTGGAAAGGAAAATAGACCATTCTCCAGCTGGGTCCACTGAGGATTGATCCCGACGACCGACTGCTTCAAGGGGTGGCACGCTACCGACGGAGCTGCATTCCACACAGATGAGAATATGAAGATATGATGATGGTGCATACTAACCCTGATATCCGGGGAAACAGTGGCAAGTGATAAGTTGGTTGCGGCGGTCGAGACTGCAGGTCCCGGCATGCTGGTTGTCTGAAGCAGGACCTCCGGGACACAAGCATGGCTTGCATGGAATACGAACTCCGAGGCGAGGGTCTCCATAGTAACCATCTGTACATCTACAAACATATAAAACATTCAGACAAAATAACCATGTGAAATTTCAAATAAACTACCAGTGATTAATCCACTATTGAGAAATTATAATAATTAGTCAAATATCCAATATTCTTTTGAAATAAATTTTTAGATAATTTTAGTAAAAGGTCTGTTTTATTTAATGACTCCAATAGAGCACATTGATTGCTTTTCAATAATAGGTAACAGGAAGTCAAACATATTGTCATTGCTTCTACATAGGCTACTTTCCGATAAGCATAAAGGGGTCATTTATATCAATTTTCTGAGAGAAAGCACAGCACAAACCACTGACTTTGATGAACAAGTTGTGACCACTGGTTGCAATGAAAAACAACCCAAACTGCAAATGGGTCCACCGATACATGGTGTGAATAAACTGTTTAAAAGACGCACACATTGTCAACACAAACCTTTCACAGCCGTTTCCCGTGGTGTAGTTTCTACAGCGCAGACATTGTCCACTCAAATTATCACACTCATCTGCATTTCCATTACACGAGCATGGCCGACACTGCGGGAATCCCCAGAATCCGACATCACACGAGTCACACATCCGTCCATAGGCATTGGTGATACACGTACACTGTCCAGTCTGTTCATTACAGAAGTTATCCCTTGCACCAATGTTGTGACAGTTACAAGCTGAAACACACACACTTCATAATTAGAACAAAATAGTCTTTGTGGCTCCCAATAAAAAATAAGTGAGTGAGTGAATATTAAGTTTAATGTCGCTGCGAGAATCTTTCACCAATTTGCGACGATTAAACATT